>OZ024917.1:50205766-50323266 GCA_964017125.1 Flabesymbios commensalis
CGCCAGAGTCCGGGGTTCGGTTCCCGGTCTCGGCGGTTTGAAAGAAACAAAAATGTTTCTTCCCCATCCACGTGTGAAAGTTAGTATTGTGGGGAGCCTCCGTGACCGAGAGGTAGCGTGCTCGGCCTCAGACCGCCAGAGCTCGAATTTCGAATCCTGTGTCTGGAGGACAGTGTCATCTCAATCATCTCACCACCCTCAGGAGGTTCTCCTGGCCCAGTTTAGCCTATATGTGCATAAAGGTGGCCTAAAGCCCGATTCATTTCATTTTTTACTACCTGGGGTTGTTGCCAAAGGTCCACTCTACCATTCTGTCAATTCAGATTGTAGATACTACGCCGGTTGAACGAACTCACTAAATAGAGCCCCTACTAGACCTACATAGTTGCTCAAATAAAGCAGAAAGAGCTAACTAAGATATTTATGGTGATTTTAAATTGAACGTTACCTTTTAGTCCCTATACAAACATAGTTCAGCGTTGTAAGGGTTAATATCTGTCAAGTAGAATAAAGTGGATGGATAACGTATAATTTATTTTTATTGAGACGAAACCTGTGATTTGCGTGTGTTAACATGTGCCTGCTTATGACACTAAAGAAATAATCAGGATGAAATAGATATTGTACAGCGAAACCCAAATCTCCAGAAGCATGTGAAATCCGGGCATTATGGGGTGAATCCCCAGGCATTTCCAGAACCCTTTATCAGGTGAGTGAAGGAAAACACGATAATTACCCTACATGCCCAGTCATCTCATACTTACGTCGTCATTTTTGTATCATTCATCCTCTATTTACAGATGTCACAGACATACAAAACTAATTAATTACATTTTGTATTTGTTTATGAATTAGTATTGCTGTTATAGACTTTTTTGTGGTGCGCACGCATTGACTCTATGCTTTACATGCGATTATTTAATCCCTTTTAATTATAAAAAATAATGTGAAATACCACGTGGGGTAATGTGGTTGAAGGTAAGTTACTCAAGTGAAGTGTCGGCCTAATTGTGCAAATTTATTGTTAAATTTAATCAGGAAGTGTTATGCAAATGGGTGTGAATATTTATTTGTAATAAATTTGTAATTTATTATTTTATTATTTTACTGTAATTTATTTGTAATTTACTGACGTAAATCGTTATGTGATCTCAAGTTTTGTTTGCAATGGGTATTAGTATTATCTTTCACTGGCTGCAGTCACGCAAAACGTGCAATCAATTCTGGTCTAACCCTTTCAGCGCGGGGTCGACTTCAGACGTCAGAATCTGACGTCCATAGGTATTCAAATGAAGCGGGAAGAGATAACAAAGACATTTTTGATGGTTTCAAATTGGAAAAAAAAACCTGTGGTTTATGCAAAACTATTTCCGCGTTGCAACGGCTAAACCAAAACCAACGTGTGTTTTACACAGATATATCTACTAAAAATCTGCTATGAACCGGTGAACAGCAGTAACTGCTTACTGGAAAAGTCAGTAGTTACTGATGGTCATCCTCCTACGTAGAATAGCATAATAACATAAACATAGGTCTGGGTTAATAATACGTCTGCAGCTACCAATAAGAACGAATAAAGAAGAGCATTAACTGACTAATTGGTGGTCTCAAATCACGGCCACACGACGTCGCTGCGACGTTGAATTAACGTCACAACAATGTCGTGTGCCCAGCTGGAGGCGCCTAGGGTCAGTCGTTCTGTGGACGATCACTCATACAGAGGTGGGTATGTGTCTAAGGCAGATAATAACAACGTTTATTCAGCAACTGATGGTGAGTATTCTCTTCTAATTATGTGTATTTAGCACCTGTGGTAAACGCAGCGAGCCGCACCTGTGAATCCTGGACGTGCGAGTTCGATCCCCAGACTAAGGACGTCACGGAACTGGTACAGAATGCGTGGTGACCAGGCGACTGACGAAACGCCCAGAACTTGGTGTGACCGGGTGGTGAACCAATCTGACGTCCAACTTATACAACAGGCCCCCCGGCCGTGCCAGGTTTGGAGGCATACCGCGGCGCCAGGCTCCTATTAACCCCTTATGTGCCCGGTGGAAATATTCACAATTTGATAACTTACGTTTCTTTTTAAGCTTGTATGTTATGCTTAAGGTAGCAGGCTATACATTGAAAATAGCATATGCTCGTAATGCAGTGAAATAAAGTAAAATAGATTGGCACTTTTTTAGTGGTAGAGTAATATTATAAAAACACGCTCTTTAGAATGGTTATTAATTAATACTACACATAGGTTATCATAGCATGTGTAATAAACACTAGAACGTTTTTAAATAAGAAAGATATGAAGCAGTTGACTGCATCAAGTTCATCCAACATTAAAGCCACAATTAGACAATTGCTCGAATGTTCCGACAGAACGAATATATTTGTAATTTATTCGTAGTTAAATACATTATATTAAAAAAACTAATCATAACATGCAATCCGTCAGAATGTATCAGGCACAGTTTAGATAGACACGCTAGCGAGATGATGATGGTGTGGGTCCTAAACCAGCAGTACTACAAACCAATCACATAAATGACAGGCAAATTGCCTATAACTGCTTGTTGTGCACAGCTGGCCACGCTAATCACTGCAACAATATCATACTGACGCCCGACTATGTCAACGTATCACGTCTGACGCACGTCTACGTCAACGCGTCTGACGCCCATATACGTCAACGTGTCGCGTCTGACACCCATCTACGTCAACGTGCCACGTCTGACGCCCATCTACGTCAACGTGTCATGTCTGACGCCCGTCTACGTCAACGTGTCACGTCTGACGCCCGTCTACGTCAACGTGGCAAGTCTGACGCCCGTCTATGTCAACGTGTCGTGTCTGACGCCCGGCTACGTCAACGCGTCTGACGCCCATATACGTCAACGTGTCACGTCTGACGCCCGTCTACGAGAACGTGTCACGTCTGACGCCCATCTACGTCAACGTGTCGCGTCTGACGCCCGTCTATGTCAACGTGTCGTGTCTGACGCCCGGTTACGTCAACGTATCTGTCGAATAACAGTGGACATTTATAGAAAAAAATATGAAATTCAGGACAGCTTCCTCATGGCTGACATAAGTAGGCCTACAAATCACTCAGTTTTTGACTTTGACTCCTTAAAAATTTCCTTAACATATTTTTCCCATTCAATAATTTTTGTAGTATTTTTTACATCGGATGAGAATTGCTTCAGAGATCGGCGCAAATCAGTTTGTGTGGAGAATTATATTATTTAAGTGAATTGAGGAGTGACCTACTCTGAACGCAGGACGTTAACAGTGCGCATGGGCCGTCATTTACGTGATCCCGAGGTGCAGGCCTGCGCTCTGGTGAAAGCCCAGCAAGAACGAGATATTGCCGCAATGTTGTTTTAATGTTGGCCCACATGTCGGCCCAACATTAAAACAGCATTGAGTAAATGCCTGGTGTTTGGTCGGAGAGGGTGTTCGGTACATCTCGGGTCACGTTTTGACATTGCTTTCACAACAACGCCCCGCTTGGTATAAAACACACAGCAGCAGGCCTGCGCAGAACAGCACCACGCATATTGAAGTCAGCATAAAAAAAAACAATTTCAAAATATTTTCATTTATATCCGTAATTGTATAATAATAATGAGCTCAGTATTTTAATAAATATACTTTGAAACTGAACACTTCACCAACTCAAAGAGTTAAATTTTCCTTACAGGTGACAATGTCGATTTGGCCCCTATAACTCAATCAATATAAAAAGATGAACGTGATAAAAAGCGTCGATAACCAGTATTATTTCTATATATATATTTGATGTATTTTCAATATCAGCTATCACAGATCCACAGTATGGTATATATTGTGCCATCAAGTTGAATTCATGTATTGAAATGTTTCGTACAGCTTTATGTGGGCATACACAATATTCCTCTTCCGAAGACAGCAAAATAATATAGCGTAGTTAAAACACTTGGAGCTTGACCTCAATGTACTTCTCTATCATAATAATAAGGTCATTCTGTCAGATTATTTAGCAGCTTATGCCAAATAGCTAACCCACTGCATCCAATCGTCGCCTATTTTCTCAGTCACTGTTGTGTACAATTCGTCGCCTCGGAGTTAAATGATCCTATCTGCCACTCTGACGAGTGTCAGATAGGATCCTTTAGCTCCGAGGCGACGAATTGTAGAGTAGTCTTAGACTCATTCACGGTAGTTTATATAATACTAGTACGTGCTTGATTTTTTATATAACACTAGTACGTGCTTGATATTATTATATAATACTAGTACGTGCTTGATATTATTATTTAACACTAGTACGTGCTTGATATTATTATATAATACCAGTACGTGCTTGCTATTATTTTTATATAATACTAGTACGTGCTTGATATTATTATATAATACCAGTACGTGCTTGCTATTATTTTTATATAATACTAGTACGTGCTTTATATTATTTGTATAATTCAGATACACGTTCTCTTATGCTGGTATTATTTAAAAAATGACATATTCTAGGTCAATATGGCTGTAGAGAAAGCCACACAATTATTTTATTTGAAATATATTCTGCATGATAATGTGTTGCGTGGCACAATAACCCGGATGGTCCTTTTGTTTAGTGCAGGATAATATTGTAAGATTTGCTTGGAATTATGGCCTAAATTCCGAGGCATAATGAGCCAAGTGGGACAATTTGCATCCTGGTTTAGTACATAATTAGCGGCTCTATTCATCTTACACAGACATACAGTCTTAATACATCTCTCAATAATTTGTGGTTATTACAACGTCATTATTGTAGACATGAATTAGTAACTGTTCTCCGAAAAATCATAATGATATTACAATGGCCGCAAATCACGCGTATTGTCGATAGTGATTTTGAATGTCAAGGATATTAGCTTATCCGAGAAGATATATACTTAAAAAATCTCACCCGGGTGTAAAACCAAGGGGGTTTACCGAAAGTTTTTGGTAAAACGAATCAGTCAATGTTATGGGTACACTCATTTTCAGTGTTCTGTCTGCGGGTGGCAGCGTATAGGCCTACTATGGGATAGCCCACTATGCTATATCCTGGGCCTAGGCCTACTGAAAGGCTATGGGATAGCCCACTATACTACTAGTAATATACTAGGCCTAGACCTACTGAAAGGCTATGGGATAGCCCACTATACTACTAGTAATATACTAGGCCTAGACCTACTGAAAGGCTATGGGATAGCCCACTATGTTATATACTGGGCTTAGGCCTACTGAAAGGCTATGGGATAGCCCACTCTACTACTAGTAATATACTAGGCCTAGGCCTACTGAAAGGCTATGGGAAAGCCCACTATACTACTAGTAATATACTAGGCCTAGGCCTACTGAAAGGCTATATGATAGCCCACTATACTACTAGTATATACTAGGTCTAGGCCTACTGACAGGCTATGGGATTCCCGGTAATAAGTTTGTAAAATACCCAGCTATCACAAAACATTTGTATAACATTTATACAATGTTGGACCGACGTTGTATAAATGTTATACTAATGTTTTGTGTTTGCTGGGTACAAGTGTTTGCTGGGTAAAGCCCAGCTGCAAACACGATGCGTTGTATCAATGTTGAATTAGCGTTGGCCCACCATTTGTGACGCTGGCCCAGCATCAATTCGCCATTGGGTGAACCCGTGTTTACTGTGTGGCTGGTTGTAATATTATAGTATGTTATTGATTTTAGTCTCATGGTGAGATGGGGAGGTCGGGTCAACATGAGATATCGCTCCAATGCTGGATCAATGTTGGGCCAGCGTCACAGACAGCAGTTCAACATTGAGCCTACACTGGATCCACGTGTTAGCTGATTTCGCGATGCAGCAGCACACTACGTTATTAAACCCTGTTAGCAGTGGGTAACTGTCTATAATATAGTCATATCACGTGAATAACACTCAGCTCAGACAAAGAGAGATGGTTTACACAAAGGATAGGTTGAGATAATATCATCACTTAAGGATTCAAGGGTGGAATCTGTCACTTTAACAAGTGGGGCAGACACCCGTTAACCCTTTAACCGCCAAAATGTATAATTTGAATTTTCACCCACTTGAAGTTGTGTCTCGCTGACGCGATCCACAACTTCAAGTGAGTGAAAATTATTCAGATTTGACAAAATGGAGGTCAACTCTTTCAAATATTGCTGGTTGATGTCCCATTTCATCTTTAACATTATTTAAAATGTGATACTTAATGTGCTATTAGAAAATGAAAACCCGAATATATGCGGCACCGGCGGTTAAAGGGTTAATCTACAGGGGACCATAATTGTACAGATGTAATCAATTAAGATCATTTAGTGTCTGAAAAAAGTAAAAATCGATGAGAATTCATTATTTTTTCTGAAACTAAACGTAAATTATTTGCTCGTGGTGGGGGTGGGGGGTGGGTAGAATTTAATGACTGAATATTTTTCATTGATAATCAAACAATATTTGTGATTCCTACCTCTTCTTCTTTTTTTCTCTGCATATCGTCTTCTGACAGGTTGGTTGTGTCAGTTAGTGACTGTCCTTGCTCGTCCTGCACCAGGAGAAGACCCTCGTTGTTAGGTCCCGGTAAATGTCTGTACACAACACAATATGTCAATAGTTAGCAGACAGCTTTATGATGCAGCTAAATTGATTTTAATCTACATCCACTGGGTGACTGCGCGACATGGGCCGTGGGCGCGTTCTGGCAGGGCTCAGTATGCAGTCGAACATATTGACAAATGCAGGCGGTGAAATTGTTGTATTTCAGCGACATCTAATTTGACTCCGAAAAATGAACTAATCGAGATTCTGTGACACCGCTCTACCTAAATATAACATACATTTCCATTTTTGTAATTTTTGTAATTTCCTAGAATTCAGAAGGTTCACGAAATCATAAACAAATGACGTCTCAGTCATCATTCAGCTGACAATCCTCTCACTAGGTGGTAGTCAAGCAATAGGTTAAACGTTTAATCCACCACCCAACCAACAACAGAAATAATGTTGAAATAATGACTTGATGTTGGGCCACCGTCTGCGACACTGGTCCAACGTTAAATCATTATTGTTTCAACGTCTGGGAGGTGAATGCAGTAATCTTCTCAGTTCAGGTGATCTCTTCTCTAATAGAGTCCTATCAATAGCATTAGTGGAGTTTTTCAAATCTAATTAAATCACCCATTGATCACTCTAAGTCTAATTAAATCATCTATTGATGACTCTGATTAAATGATAAGTATATATTAGAGGAAAATGAATATAATGTCGCGTGTTCCGATCATTACTAGCTGAGGATATCTAAAAATCTATCCAAATTAACACATTTCAGACATAATATTGTAATGAATTGCGGTGATATTTACTAAAATGCCTCCAGTCCGCCTAGGGTTACCATGCTAATCCGACTAAGTAATATAAAGTTACGGGTAGTAAGATTAGCTTGGCTCGTACATTATCCACAACTAAACAAGTCCAGGTCTCCGTGATCGAAGAGCTGAGCAAATCAAGGAGTGACTAATTAGAGGATCTTTCACAAAATATGCTCTTTTTATCGAGCATCATTACTTTGATCTACTGATCACTTGTATACAACGCCTTCAGATCAAAGAAAAAATATAATCCCTAGTGTAGTTCATTTTAATTGAGTTTCCGGATTATTATACTTGTGGGGCGGGGGGGGGGGGGGGGGTGATTGTTCACGATAATGACGAAATGATGTGTGGACTGGCCGATATCAAGAGAGAATAGCAAATAAGAATAAAGTAAATAAATAAATAAAGAATAGCAGATAAGACAAATATAAAATGGAAAATGGAATTTAACCCTCACAGTGCGGGGATCGATTTTAGTCGTCAGAATCTGACGTCTAAAGTCGATCCCCGCACTGTAAGAGAAAAAATATATTTAATGGCCGTAGACCCATAACATGGGTATTCAAATGAATCAGAAAGAGCTGAATAAGACATTTATGATGATATCAAATTGAAATAAACCCTTTAATCTGCAAGGTTTTTTTTTTAAATACAGCGCTTTAAGGGTTAAAAGTGATTGCCACATGTATGAGCCTGACCTGTTGAAGATGATGTCCTGCCCTGGGCGATCCGGCAGACCGGGGCGATCAGGAAGGGAAGCCAGCTTAGTCTTCAGAAGCTGCAACTGATACTTCTGCTCACTTCTCCATACCTGAGGGAAATCAAACAAAAGTACAATCAAAAGTAGCAATGAGACACTTGACCAAGCAAAATAAACCAAATTACTACATGTATTATTTAACAACCTCAACCTATTACGATGTAAGGTAGATTAACCCTTTAACCGCCGGTGTCGCATATATTCGGGTTTTCATTTTTTATAAGCACATTAAGTATCACCTTTTAAAATTGTTAAAGATACAATGTGACATCAATCAGCCAGATATAAAAACAGTTGACCCCCATTTTGTCAAATCTGAATAATTTTCACTCACTTGAAGTTGTGGATCGCGTCAGCGAGACACAACTTCAAGTGGGTGAAAATTCAGATTGAATAATTTGGCGGTTAAAGGGTTAAGAAGACTAGACAGCGCAAAGTATTATAATTGAGAAATTAATCTCAAATATTGACATCACATATGTGTCCAATGTTGGAAAGCCGCATTCTATTTTCAGAAAACCACATGCATATGGTTTTTTAAAAATGTAATGTGGTTTTCCAACATTCTATCCATGTGGTATGTGATTATTTACCTGTTTGAGTGCCACGTCACATCTCGGATGAGATCCTCTGTACTTGGGTTTAACTGTTGGTGGTTGAGGAGTGAGGTCTTGGTCAGAGTTGGCTGTGTTCTCTACCAGTTCCTGCTCTGACATGGTCATAGTGCAGTCATCACTGTCATCAGTGATCATCATCCCGGTCTCACCATCTGGCTGGGAGGT
The DNA here is from genome assembly GCA_964017125.1 of Flabesymbios commensalis. Classification (NCBI taxonomy): domain Eukaryota; kingdom Metazoa; phylum Annelida; class Polychaeta; order Terebellida; family Flabelligeridae; genus Flabesymbios; species Flabesymbios commensalis. The sequence continues at coordinate 50,214,692 of OZ024917.1, forward strand.
GATGGAGATGCTCCTCAGGTAGTTCTCCGTCCAGCTTCCACCAGGTGGCTCTGTCGGTGAGTGATGTGAGGTACGTGTCTGGTGTTACCTGACATTAGAGGCACGTGGGATGTGCTGGTGGTGGTGTCTGAGCTGGCGGTGCTCATGGACTCACAGGAGTGACCACTACGTGAGCTGTCTGTGCTGTGAAGGCTCGCCGTGTCCGCTCCTCCTCCACAGCCGTATGTGAGGTCAGCCATCTGACCACAAGAGTGACCGCTGCCTTGACCTTGCATACACGCCAGATGGATGGATGGCTCACAGTACCTCACCTGTGTCCTCAACACGGACAGCCACTTCACGTGCTCAACAGCACCATCAGCGCTGAAGTAGAAGCTTCGAGCTCCAAGGTGGGACAGTTTAAACACGTGAGGTTTCTTCACCTTATCGTCCTGTGAGGGAGAGATGGAGCACTCCTGGAGGGTGACGCTCCACAGTGGCGTACCAGCTTCACTATGTGACTTGTATGACATGAACATACCGTCAGTCACTACACACCACACCTTGATCCACTTGAGCAGATGTCTCTGTTGAAGTGGTCCTGCAAACTTGACGCTGCTCTTAGCAAGGTGTCTGTCTTCATGTTTGCCGTTGGAGTCCTTGGTACCAAACATCTTCTCCCTCCAGTTATTGGCATGGTAAGCTATCTTAGCTCCAATGCCATGTTTACTGGCAGACACATCAGAGTCCTGGCTACTCACAGATGAGTTATCATCTAGTGAACTAGAGCGCGTCCGATCACGAGTCTTAGAACTCTTTTTATTGCCATTAGTCTCCTTGTATTGCTCAATCTGAGTGTTGCGGCTAAACGGAACCTTCAGCTTAGCTTTGGAAAGTTTCTTCTTAATGTCTTCAATGGAGCCAAACTTTCTAATCTTGTTCGGTGAAGGCTGTGTGCGTTGTGTTGAGGCGTCATCAGATGTATTAATCTCCTTGTAAGAGCTACAGCGGAACAGGGCGCTCTTTTTATTGGCGTTATCAGCATCTTCTGCGGTTGGTATACAGGAGTCATCCATAGAGATCCTGTCAAGGCGACTTTTAGCTGATGTAGATGGAGGTTGGTATTTTCTGACAGGACTATCATTTACTGTACATGTATCACTATTGTTTGAACTTACAGACACGCTCCTTTTGGGAGAATGTTCAATTCCACCATTATATTCTGAGAATTTGCTACTCTTGGAGTCAGCCTTCTTGTTGACTTGGGTTCTGGGTGGCTTAGGAGGTCTTTGTGAAGGTCTGTTACAAGTCGTTTCTGTCCCTACATTGATGCTTATTTCTAAGTCAGATTCGTCACTGAATACGTCAGTGTCTAGTGTGCTGGCTACTTTCAGTAGCGCCACCCAGTGGTCAAGCTCTGCCTGAGAGCTGACCCCGAAGTGGTGCACTTCCTCCGCTACGGGGTCCTCAATCACGAACTGGTGGGCGCAGAGACCGGAGATGGTGCGGTTTTTGATAGTGTTTCTGTTGGCGTCCAGCTCCTCATCTGTCAGGCTGTCTCTCTTGGCAGAGTTGTAGACAATGCCTCTCACTTCCATGCCTGGGAGCAGACGTACCAACTTGGGTCGCTCCTCTTGTGGAGAGTCAAACACGCAGAACAACATGTCGGCCAGCACGGCCCACGTGGCCTTACCACGACCTCCCTCTGTCACCCAGCCAGAGTGGTCCGGGTGCTCCAGGGCGGACGCCGTGATCAGCTGATCCAGATTGCCCAGCTGCATCGTGTCTGCTGGCTGTTTGGACTTTGTCAGCATCTGCACCAGCTGGCGGCGCAGCTTGGGGGAGAAGGTGGCGTGGCGCGCCCAACACGTCTTCTGGGTTTTAGGAAGCAACACAAAATGACTGAGGAATCCAGCATCCACGGGGTTACAGTATACCACGGTCTGACACACCGAGGACGTCCAATCACCGCTCTGTTCACAAGGGTCCTGTAACAAAGAACACATCATCTACGTCAAGTTAGGAAACAGACAAACTCACGAGTGCTTATCAATCGTTATCATTGAGTGTCACTGATTTACCTTTGCTCCACCCTGAAATGTTGTTTGCTGACACAGTTTGTTGTTGGTTATCCCAGCAAACACATGCCGCTGACATTATGATGGCCTAATATTGATGTCCTGAGACGAATTCTACATTTATTTAATTTTGTCTCAACTTAGCAACAAAAATCAATAAAATATATTTAAATAAATGTAGTTGCTTGCAAAATATTATATCATGGTTAGGCCTATATAATTTATTATTTAACCTTTCTTTGAGATGAGTAAAGCTGGCAACATTTCAGCTTCTCCAGCCAGTAACCTGATGAAATGTGGTTTATAAATCTCAATCTGCTGGTTGCGTTAGTCCACCTGGTTAGCCTGATGTCGGCGGGCATTCTGAATTGAAATCCCAAACCTCTCTAAATATATCAGCGTGCTCTATCTCCAGTTGGTCAACAAGCCCGTGCAAGATCACAGTTTGCGGTGAGATCTTTTTGAAGCACCGTACAAGCATCAAACCAATTGGTTAGCGGCCCCCCTCCCCCTCTCACAAACAGCCCTCTTAAACACCCCGTTATTAACCCCCTCTGTGTCACGGCCTATTTTCTCCCACCTTTAAAGGCGTACCAAAGGGTCCTGTAAAACTGTCACAAATGCGGTCATAAATGCGTGTGGCTTTCCAATTTTCGATTACCACTTTATTATGATTATAAATTAACAAGCGTAAATAGGGTTTTAACCTTTAGACCACTGAGCTATTCAATTTAAATTTCAGTCACTTGAAGTTGTGTCTCGCTAAGTGACTGAAAATGTATGCTATTTGTGAAATTTAGGTCCCAATATATATCAAGTTTTTCAAAATTGAAGGCATATCTTACTTTTAACAACTGATTATCAGGGGTTATACAGGTGCTAATAAAAACACAAAATATTTACTGTAGTCGACACCAGTGTTCTAAGGATTGACTATTATTGTATCTTGCCAAAGCAAACAGCAGTATCACGCTTGCTAATCCAGTAAGCAGTTGTTGGTGTAGGCCCTATGCCTCTACAGGGTGGTATAATATAGGGCCTATATCTCATGTAGGCTTACCCCAGCCCACGTTTGATGAGTCAAATCCAATGATGTAATCTATGTCATTTGATCACATTCCACCATTCCTGCTAACCATTCACAAATACAAAAGCAAGACGACAAATATCCGCCATTGAAAAATACTATTCTATCACTTTTTTATCATAGACTTCTGATTATAGACAGCCAGTCTAAAGCCACCCAGCAAACACAATTAAAACATTTGTATAGCATTTATACAACGTCGGCCCAACGTCTTTGACGTTGGTCCCACATTGTATAAATGTTATTCAAATGTTTTGTGCTTGCCGGGCAAGCGCTAATATTCATTAAGCATATGTTTGGCTCAATATTGGGCCAACGTGACAGACGGAAAAATCAACATTAACTGCCAATTTCTCTTGTTATACTGAATAATGGTGAATATGGTTAAGTTTCACGTACATACCTTCACTATGGGTCTACTATGAGCTGATGTCAATGATAAAAATATTGGCATTATAAAGCTGTAATACCACAGTATGTGAGCTAACCGCCGGGGCTAACCGTAACATTAACGGTATATGGCGTGTATTTATGAAAGAGGGCTAGTGGGAAACGACTAATTCACTTTGAGTCACAAGAGACCGCATGAATTGATATACACAGACCATCTGCTGTGACCAATCAAGCGCAATTAGCAAAGTCGACTAATTAATTTTAATTATCCAGTTAGTGTCTTCGCGCCTTCATTGTGTGCGCGTGCCCCAATCGACACCTCCACCTGGGGTGGCTGTTTTTCCAGCATTCACCAGGTGGCTCTTGACGGCAGCTGGATACAAGTGTTACGTCACCCTTGTTGTTTCCCAACACACCTTTTGTCAGGCCTGAACTATTTCATTGTTAACTTCTCGTTTTGTTCGTGTTCGTTTTGTGATAAAAAAATGCTTGAACCTTTCTCTCAGTCAGTAGTTGCCTAGAAGTTATTGGCTAAATGCTTTACTTCTTTAAATACCCACACATCAGGCCAAAATCGTCATTTTTATTTTGGCTCCTTGATCTGTCCATAATATGTCAACATGTCTATAGGCTAGAATTGTGTACATTTTTTTCAATTTTGTGTTCCGCATTTACCAGTTAAACGAGAAAGAAGGATGAGATTTATTTTCGGACATGTCTGTCCAAAATTAGAAATACGGGAATAACTGCTAAATAGGGATTTCGGCACACTTGCTACGTTGCCACAGCAGCCCAAAATTTAAAAGACTTCCACAATTCTCGTCTATGGACATGTTCACATAATATCGATATATCAAAAAGCGAAAATACAATATTGGCTTTTGGATAATTTTTGGCCTGATTGTGTCATTGGTTCATTTTCACATTTTTACAAAAAACATTTTCATAAATTGCGGTCCATAATTTTGTTTTTAAGAGTGTTCATATTAACTCAATGCACAAGCAAAAAAATACGCAGGTGACAAAGAACAAAGAACTATGACGTACAAAATAATGCCAGCAGGCATTTAATTATATTTTTAGCAATAGATCGATAATCATATTCTTTAATATAGGTGGGTTTCAGCAATGTATGGTGCATGCTTTTTCAAATTTCAGTGGGATTCAATAATTAGACAAACAAAAACATAAATACAACAACAAACTAAGTCATTTAGACGTTTCTTTTGAAGCGTTTGAGGTATATTTTAACCAGATCCTTTCCCGTTTCAATTGAGGCGTCTTTTCTCAAACCTCTTTAAGCTTTAAGGACGGGGGGGGGGGGGGCTGATACGATAATTATGGTAATTAATGGGAGTCGATGAAAAGCAGAGGGTTAAACTGTGAAGTGAGAATAAAAAGACGCTTAAAACTGGCTGAGCCGGCCCAGCCTTGATTCAACCAACGCAGGGCTCAAACCGGCGAGTGATCAAAAGGACAAATGAATCAGTTTGAAAAGGTTTGAATGCGATCAAGGTCCGTACTCAAGTTTTCTTTGTTTCCTCTTTCTTTGAACATTGAACGCCTTTATGCACAACTAGACCAACCCCAAAAAGTTTTGAGATAAATGCAGTTGAAGTTCAAGGTCTACTGTCAACTCAAAAAACGAATGACTAAAATATTGAGTTAAACTACCACAATCCACATTTTCAATTCATGGAACATAGCTACATCCTCAGATACTTCCGCTTTCGAGCCTCATTGCCTTATGCAAATAAACTGTGGTCCGGTTGTACATAAATGTGCACAAATAATAATGACCATTTTGATTTATGTACAACTGGAACAACCCACATTTCTTGTCAATGAAATAAATACAAATATATGTAGAAAATTTATACCAATAAACACATTGCCGATTTACTACGTTTTCTGTAGATCTATCCTAAAGATTTTATAATAAAAATACGTGTAACTTTCTATTGCTTGGGTGAAATCACGGGGACTGCGAAGATGATGGGAAAAACAAAGGTGTGGGTTGGTCCAGCTGTGCATAAAGCAATTTTAAGATTTTGATTTATGCACAAGTGGACAAAGCAACATTTATTGTCAAGTTACCAAATATGTAGAAAAAGACACAAATAAGCACATTACAGATTATCTACATCTTCTGTAGATCTAGCTGTGGAATGTCTTTAGCTTATGTGAAATCACGACAACTTTGAGGCTGATGGGAAGAAATGAATGTGTGGGTTTGTCTAGCAGTGCATAAATAATCTTAAGATTTTCCATGTGCTGTTTTTTTTCACGGGAGTGGAAATTATTCAGATATGACAAAATGGAGGTCAACTGTTTTCAAATCTTGCTGGTTGATGTCACATTTACTCTTTAACATATTTAAAAAGTGATACTTAATGTAGTAATAAAAAATGAAAACCCGAATATATGCGGCACCGGCGGTTAAAGGGTTAAACAATACAGTAGCATAATGAAATGATACCCTGCACATGCAAGCAGCAGTAATCGTTTACTTTTCCAGTAAGCTGTTACTGCTGTTTGCTGCTACAAGGTAGTCATATAGATGTCCAGGGCGCGGTTTATAGTGCATCAAATGAATAGAAATATACAATCTGGTTACGAAATCATTTTGTAGCATACACCGGGTGATTTAGAGAATATCACCCGATGTTTGATTGATGTTGGCCCAACATTAAAGGGACTGGCCCACGCTTAAATCATCAAAAAATCGGTGATTTTATTTTGGATTCTTAATATGACCATATGATGTAAACATGTCCATAGACTAGAACTGCAAAAGCTTTTTAATTTTTGTGCAGCGCATTCACCAGTTAGGCTAGATATAGAGACGGAATTCCCGATTTCTAATTATTGACAACCATGTCAAAAATAGGAAATACGGGAATTTCGTCTCTATATCTAGTCTAACTGGTAAGTGTGCAGCAAAAAGATGTAAAAACTTTTGCAGTTCTAATCTATGGAAATGTTTACATCATATGGTCATATTAAGAAGCCAAAATAAAATCACCGATTTTTGGATGATTTTATCGTGGGCCAGTCTCTTTAATCTAACATTGGGTGATCGCGTCTTGTGCTTTCCCAGAATCCACTAACCTTAATGTAAACGGTTCCACTTCTCTACATTACGTTGTAGGCCTATCCGACTTATTTTACGATAAATTGCATACTGATTGCACGGTGATTTAAGATGGTGTCATGACTTAAACAAACAACTGCGCTAACAGCGTAGTTATCACCAGATGTCCATTGACGTTATACGTTAGACAGACGACAGCGTGCTCTTACGTCCACTTGACTTAAGTCACAAACAATGGACAACCCACCTTTTTAGCGTTGGGGACCTTGGCATTCCTTAACGAGACGTCTTGACATATGAAGGGGTTGTTAACACGTCCCGTGGTCATTTTGTCACCTGTTACACAAGCTAACACCCACTCTGTCCTGTCAACACTTAACGAGTGATTGCTAGCTGCGGGTTCGAGCCTTACATGTCAACGATATATAGGGGTACTTGACAGCAGTGGCGTCTAAAGGATTAGCGGTATGGTATTATGGGCCACCCTTTCTTCCCAAAATAAATGATTACTGATCTTCATAGTATGTATATATTAGGCGTTTGTCACTAAAAACTTTGGCGGAGTAAATAAAATAATCTTTTTATAATAATGATAACGCAATATATGTAATATTTGAATTTACAGATAGTAGCAGCACAGTAGTGTTGCAGTACGGACTTGTATAACAATATTAGTGATAGACCCATCAAAAGTCGTAGCAGCAATTAATGACTTATCGTGAATAAAAAGGGCGTATTTCTCAAAAACGTTAAACAATAAAATAGACCAGACAGACAGACAGCGTACGCTTCTTCATGACTAATATGACTAATAGGACTAATAATAACAGCTCCAGTACACAGGGGGTTAATCCGTGGTGTCAACTCTATATTATGACTCCTGTCACCCGGTTTCCTGGTTCTAGGAATAACTGTAAACTCTTTATCCCCCGTTATCCTCGCTATAAGATTAATAGTCCCGTGAAATCTGGTGGCCTGTTTAATATTCTAAAGAAAAGAAAATAGAAAGTTACAAGAAGAAAAATCGCGCAGCCGTGAAAAAAATCTTACCCTATTTTGTGTTTGAAGAAAAATATAATAACAACATTTTAATGCTTTTAGTAATGCAAGGGAAGTAACTGCATTTTTACTATGTAAACATAATTTTTTTGACACAATTATTGATTCACAAACAGGCGTCAAACTCTACCTTCAAATGAGCAAACACGAGACGTAAAACCAATGTTGGTTTGATGTTGACTCAACGTCGCAAAAGCAAAATTACAAAAATTATTGAATTACACGGAATATAGGAATTGACTAGTTTCTTTCTTCCGAAATAAATGAGAATTTTTAAATACGTTGTCTTTCTCACCATTAAATATGGACTAATTTCGTTTATATCTAACTATAAAAAGTGTCAAATTTCCCAGTTATAATTGATGAGTTCAGCTGTCTATATAACCAAAGGCAGCCAGGGTCAATCTAAATGGTCCTTCATACTCTCCCCCCACTCGCGCACCCTCCCCCGGTCATTTAACACATATATAACACAGCCTTCTATGTATTGTCTTAGTAAGAATAATATCTTCTATGTCTTGTCTTCGTATGATTAATAGCTTCTATGTCTTTTCTTCGTATGATTATTAGCTTCTATGCTTTGTCTTCATATGATTAATATCTTCTATGTCTTGTCCTCGTATGATTAATATCTTCTATGTCTTCTTATCATATGATTAATATATTCTATGTCTCGTCTTCGTATGATTAATATCTTTTATGTCTTGTCTTCGTATGATTAATATCTTCTATGTCTTGTCTTAGTATGATTAATATCTTGTATGTTTTGTCTTCATATGATTAATAGCTTCTATGTCTTGTCTTCGTATGATTAATATCTATTATGTCTTGTCCTCATATGATTAATATCTTGTATGTCTTGTCTTCGTATGATTAATATCTCCTATGTCTTGTTTTCGCATGAATAATATATTCTATGTCTCGTCTTCGTATGATTAATATCTTCTATGTCTTGTCTTCGTATGATTAATAACTTCTATGTCTTGTCTTTGTGTGATCAATATCTTCCATGTCTAAATATCGTGTGTAATCTAACATTAAAGACAAGAGGGGGTGAGTGATTCCCAGATTAAAAGCCAATACACGTAAGCCTATTTTTTTATTATGTTACCCACTTGTGATCATTTAAATACCAATTGTGATTATAGCATTTATCTTTAACCCTTTATCCGCCAAGTTATTTTTTTAAATTTGCACCCAGTTGAAAATGTGTCTCGCTACCGCGACACACAACTTCAAGGGGGTGAAAATTACCATAAGTTTAATTTGAGAACACACCTTTGCAAACCTTGAAGTGTAAACACTCATTCTATTCCCAGTAACTGTGATTTCACCCGCCTATGTCATAGATTAAAAACGATCATAGTCGTCCTTAGCGGCGAGAGACTCGCAAGTAATTCATTTTTAAAGAAAAACGCAAATTATACTGTGTGTTGCAGTAGCGAGACACAACTTCAAGTGGAGAAAACTTAAACTAACGAACTAACAAACGAACAAACTAACGCGCTTTCTTCATTGCTCAAATACGCAAAATAATAGTTTGTTTTTTAGGCCACTGTACACATTAGTCGTGCAATCAAACGTGTGAAATGACAGAAAAATATTCAATGTCATGGTCATGGTCATGGTCATGGTCATGGTCATGGTCATGGTCATAGACATACAGTATATATGTGAGCATTGATTATTACTAAAATATCTGGCCTAAAATTCACCGTTATGAAATATACTAGTAGTAGTTGTCTATTACCACTGATTACAATCACAAGCCAATCTGTGATAGGATCATCAATATTGTTCCATTACGTTCATTGGTAGGAGACGAGGGTGGTTAATGATAATAGGACTCTAGTTGGTCACTTTGGCTCACAATCTAAAAGTTATATTTTAATGGATAATCCCCAGGGGATCTAGAAAAATAGGATTTCACATAACTTTCTCAGCAACTAAGGTGTTTACAAGTACATAACCCTTTAATCACTGGGTGTTTACAAGTACATAACCCTCTAATCGCTGGGTGTTTACAAGTACATAACCTTTTAATCGCTGGGTGTTTACAAGTACATAACCCTTTAATCGCTGGGTGTTAACAAGTACGTAACCCTTTAATCGCTGGGTGTTTACAAGTACATTACCCTTTAATCACTGGGTGTTTACAAGTACGTAACCCTTTAATCGCTGGGTGTTTACACGTACGTAACCCTTTAATCGCTGGGTGTTTACAAGTACGTAACCCTTTAATCGCTGGGTGTTTACAAGCACATAAACCTTTAATCACTGGGTGTTTACAAGTACGTAACCCTTTAATCGCTGGGTGTTTACAAGTACATAACCCTTTAATCGCTGGGTGTTTACAAGTACATAACCCTTTAATCGCTGGGTGTTTACAAGTACATAACCCTTTAATCGCTGGGTGTTTACAAGTACGTAACCCTTTAATCGCTGGGTGTTTACAAGTACATAACCCTTTAATCACTGGGTGTTTACAAGTACATAACCCTTTAATCCCTGGGTGTTTACAAGTACATAACCCTTTAATCACTGGGTGTTTACAAGTAGGTAACCCTTTAATCGCTGGGTGTTTACAAGTACATAACCCTTTAATCGCTGGGTGTTTACAAGTACGTAACCCTTTAATCGCTGGGTGTTTACAAGTACATAACCCTTTAATCACTGGGTGTTTACAAGTACGTAACCCTTTATTCGCTGGGTGTTTACAAGTACATAACCCTTTAATCGCTGGGTGTTTACAAGTACATAACCCTTTAATCACTGGGTGTTTACAAGTAGGTAACCCTTTAATCGCTGGGTGTTTACAAGTACATAACTCTTTAATCGCTGGGTGTTTACAAGTACGTAACCCTATCTGGCCTAAAATTCACCGTTATGAAATATACTAGTAGTAGTTGTCTATTACCACTGATTACAATCACAAGCCAATCTGTGATAGGATCATCAATATTGTTCCATTACGTTCATTGGTAGGAGACGAGGGTGGTTAATGATAATAGGACTCTAGTTGGTCACTTTGGCTCACAATCTAAAAGTTATATTTTAATGGATAATCCCCAGGGGATCTAGAAAAATAGGATTTCACATAACTTTCTCAGCAACTAAGGTGTTTACAAGTACATAACCCTTTAATCACTGGGTGTTTACAAGTACATAACCCTCTAATCGCTGGGTGTTTACAAGTACATAACCTTTTAATCGCTGGGTGTTTACAAGTACATAACCCTTTAATCGCTGGGTGTTAACAAGTACGTAACCCTTTAATCGCTGGGTGTTTACAAGTACATTACCCTTTAATCACTGGGTGTTTACAAGTACGTAACCCTTTAATCGCTGGGTGTTTACACGTACGTAACCCTTTAATCGCTGGGTGTTTACAAGTACGTAACCCTTTAATCGCTGGGTGTTTACAAGCACATAAACCTTTAATCACTGGGTGTTTACAAGTACGTAACCCTTTAATCGCTGGGTGTTTACAAGTACATAACCCTTTAATCGCTGGGTGTTTACAAGTACATAACCCTTTAATCGCTGGGTGTTTACAAGTACATAACCCTTTAATCGCTGGGTGTTTACAAGTACGTAACCCTTTAATCGCTGGGTGTTTACAAGTACATAACCCTTTAATCACTGGGTGTTTACAAGTACATAACCCTTTAATCCCTGGGTGTTTACAAGTACATAACCCTTTAATCACTGGGTGTTTACAAGTAGGTAACCCTTTAATCGCTGGGTGTTTACAAGTACATAACCCTTTAATCGCTGGGTGTTTACAAGTACGTAACCCTTTAATCGCTGGGTGTTTACAAGTACATAACCCTTTAATCACTGGGTGTTTACAAGTACGTAACCCTTTATTCGCTGGGTGTTTACAAGTACATAACCCTTTAATCGCTGGGTGTTTACAAGTACATAACCCTTTAATCACTGGGTGTTTACAAGTAGGTAACCCTTTAATCGCTGGGTGTTTACAAGTACATAACTCTTTAATCGCTGGGTGTTTACAAGTACGTAACCCTATCTGGCCTAAAATTCACCGTTATGAAATATACTAGTAGTAGTTGTCTATTACCACTGATTACAATCACAAGCCAATCTGTGATAGGATCATCAATATTGTTCCATTACGTTCATTGGTAGGAGACGAGGGTGGTTAATGATAATAGGACTCTAGTTGGTCACTTTGGCTCACAATCTAAAAGTTATATTTTAATGGATAATCCCCAGGGGATCTAGAAAAATAGGATTTCACATAACTTTCTCAGCAACTAAGGTGTTTACAAGTACATAACCCTTTAATCACTGGGTGTTTACAAGTACATAACCCTCTAATCGCTGGGTGTTTACAAGTACATAACCTTTTAATCGCTGGGTGTTTACAAGTACATAACCCTTTAATCGCTGGGTGTTAACAAGTACGTAACCCTTTAATCGCTGGGTGTTTACAAGTACATTACCCTTTAATCACTGGGTGTTTACAAGTACGTAACCCTTTAATCGCTGGGTGTTTACACGTACGTAACCCTTTAATCGCTGGGTGTTTACAAGTACGTAACCCTTTAATCGCTGGGTGTTTACAAGCACATAAACCTTTAATCACTGGGTGTTTACAAGTACGTAACCCTTTAATCGCTGGGTGTTTACAAGTACATAACCCTTTAATCGCTGGGTGTTTACAAGTACATAACCCTTTAATCGCTGGGTGTTTACAAGTACATAACCCTTTAATCGCTGGGTGTTTACAAGTACGTAACCCTTTAATCGCTGGGTGTTTACAAGTACATAACCCTTTAATCACTGGGTGTTTACAAGTACATAACCCTTTAATCCCTGGGTGTTTACAAGTACATAACCCTTTAATCACTGGGTGTTTACAAGTAGGTAACCCTTTAATCGCTGGGTGTTTACAAGTACATAACCCTTTAATCGCTGGGTGTTTACAAGTACGTAACCCTTTAATCGCTGGGTGTTTACAAGTACATAACCCTTTAATCACTGGGTGTTTACAAGTACGTAACCCTTTATTCGCTGGGTGTTTACAAGTACATAACCCTTTAATCGCTGGGTGTTTACAAGTACATAACCCTTTAATCACTGGGTGTTTACAAGTAGGTAACCCTTTAATCGCTGGGTGTTTACAAGTACATAACTCTTTAATCGCTGGGTGTTTACAAGTACGTAACCCTTTAATCGCTGGGTGTTTACAAGTACATAACCCTTTAATCGCTGGGTGTTTACAAGTACGTAACCCTTTAATCCCTGGGTCTTAACAAGTACATAACCCTTTAATCGCTGGGTGTTTACAAGTACATAACCCTTTAATCGCTGGGTGTTTACAAGTACATAACCCTTTAATCCCTGGGTGTTTACAAGTACGTAACCCTTTAATCGCTGGGTGTTTACAAGTACATAACCCTTTAAACGCTGGGTGTTTACAAGTACGTAACCCTTTAATCCCTGGGTGTTTACAAGTACATAACTCTTTAATCGCTGGGTGTTTACAAGTACATAACCCTTTAATCGCTGGGTGTTTACAAGTACGTAACCCTTTAATCGCTGGGTGTTTATAAGTACATAACCCTTTAATCGCTGGGTGTTTACAAGTACGTAACCCTTTAATCACTGGGTGTTTACAAGTACGTAACCCTTTAATCGCTGGGTGTTTACAAGTACATAACACTTTAATCGCTGGGTGTTTACAAGTACGTAACCCTTTAATCCCTGGGTGTTTACAAGTACATAACCCTTTAATCGCTGGGTGTTTACAAGTACGTAACCCTTTATTCGCTGGGTGTTTAAAAGTAGGTAACCCTTTAATCGCTGGGTGTTTACAAGTACATAGCCCTTTAATCGCTGGGTGTTTACAAGTACGTAACCCTTTAATCCCTGGGTGTTTACAAGTATGTAACCCTTTAATCGCTGGGTGTTTACAAGTACGTAACCCTTTAATCGCTGGGTGTTTACAAGTACATAACCCTTTAATCGCTGGGTGTTTACAAGTACATAACCCTTTAATCACTGGGTGTTTACAAGTACGTAACCCTTTAATCGCTGGGTGTTTACAAGTACATGACCCTTTAATCTCTGGGTGTTTACAAGTACGTAACCCTTTAATCGCTGGGTGTTTACAAGTACATAACCCTTTAATCGCTGGGTGTTTACAAGTACGTAACCCTTTAATCCCTGGGTGTTTACAAGTACATAACCCTTTAATCGCTGGGTGTTTACAAGTACGTAACCCTTTAATCGCTGGGTGTTTAAAAGTACGTAACCCTTTAATCGCTGGGTGTTTACAAGTACATAGCCCTTTAATCGCTGGGTGTTTACAAGTACGTAACCCTTTAATCCCTGGGTGTTTACAAGTACATAACCCTTTAATCACTGGGTGTTTACAAGTACGTAACCCTTTAATCGCTGGGTGTTTACAAGAACATAACCCTTTATTCGCTGAGTGTTTACAAGTACGTAACCCTTTAATCCCTGGGTGTTTACAAGTACGTAACCCTTTAATCGCTGGGTGTTTACAAGTACGTAACCCTTTAATCCCTGGGTGTTTACAAGTACGTAACCCTTTAATCACTGTGTTTTTACAAGTACGTAACCCTTTAATCGCTGGGTGTTTACAAGTACGTAACCCTTTATTCTCTGGGTGTTTACAAGTACGTAACCCTTTAATCGCTGGGTGTTTACAAGTACATAACCCTTTAATCGCTGGGTGTTTACAAGTACGTAACCCTTTAATCCCTGGGTGTTTACAAGTACATAACCCTTTAATCGCTGGGTGTTTACAAGTACATAACCCTTTAATCGCTGGGTGTTTACAAGTACATAACCCTTTAATCACTGGGTGTTTACAAGTACGTAACCCTTTAATCGCTGGGTGTTTACAAGTACATGACCCTTTAATCTCTGGGTGTTTACAAGTACGTAACCCTTTAATCGCTGGGTGTTTACAAGTACATAACCCTTTAATCGCTGGGTGTTTACAAGTACATAACCCTTTAATCGCTGGGTGTTTACAAGTACATAACCCTTTAATCACTGGGTGTTTACAAGTACGTAACCCTTTAATCGCTGGGTGTTTACAAGTACATGACCCTTTAATCTCTGGGTGTTTACAAGTACGTAACCCTTTAATCGCTGGGTGTTTACAAGTACATAACCCTTTAATCGCTGGGTGTTTACAAGTACGTAACCCTTTAATCCCTGGGTGTTTACAAGTACATAACCCTTTAATCGCTGGGTGTTTACAAGTACGTAACCCTTTAATCGCTGGGTGTTTAAAAGTACGTAACCCTTTAATCGCTGGGTGTTTACAAGTACATAGCCCTTTAATCGCTGGGTGTTTACAAGTACGTAACCCTTTAATCCCTGGGTGTTTACAAGTACATAACCCTTTAATCACTGGGTGTTTACAAGTACGTAACCCTTTAATCGCTGGGTGTTTACAAGAACATAACCCTTTATTCGCTGAGTGTTTACAAGTACGTAACCCTTTAATCCCTGGGTGTTTACAAGTACGTAACCCTTTAATCGCTGGGTGTTTACAAGTACGTAACCCTTTAATCCCTGGGTGTTTACAAGTACGTAACCCTTTAATCCCTGGGTGTTTACAAGTACGTAACCCTTTAATCACTGTGTTTTTACAAGTACGTAACCCTTTAATCGCTGGGTGTTTACAAGTACGTAACCCTTTATTCTCTGGGTGTTTACAAGTACGTAACCCTTTAATCGCTGGGTGTTTACAAGTACATAACCCTTTAATCGCTGGGTGTTTACAAGTACGTAACCCTTTAATCCCTGGGTGTTTACAAGTACATAACCCTTTAATCGCTGGGTGTTTACAAGTACGTAACCCTTTAATCGCTGAGTGTTTAAAAGTAGGTAACCCTTTAATCGCTGGGTGTTTACAAGTACATAGCCCTTTAATCGCTGGGTGTTTACAAGTACGTAACCCTTTAATCCCTGGGTGTTTACAAGTACATAACCCTTTTATCACTGGGTGTTTACAAGTACGTAACCCTTTAATCGCTGGGTGTTTACAAGAACATAACCCTTTATTCGCTGAGTGTTTACAAGTACGTAACCCTTTAATCCCTGGGTGTTTACAAGTACGTAACCCTTTAATCGCTGGGTGTTTACAAGTACGTAACCCTTTAATCCCTGGGTGTTTACACGTACGTAACCCTTTAATCGCTGGGTTGTTCATTGGTATTCACCATGAATATACCGGTAATATAACCAAGGATTCCTAACGCATTTTCCAACTTAAAATGATAAAAAGAACTTCGGTTTCAAGCACTAAACGTTGCTATAATTTGAGAAATGTAAAAGGTTCAAAATCTCAGAACGTACTACTGTGAAATCTGCTATTAATCTCACATAGATTTAGTGTGACGGGTAAAAAATATTTTACGATAGAAATTCCAGGTTAAGACTTTACATAAGTTAATTTTGATAGGCAATAAATTAGTCATTTTGTTTATCTTTAAGTAGTTTATTAGAATTTATGAAACTTTGACCTTGCAATGACCTTGTGGTGACCTTTGACGGACCTAAAATCGAATCCCACATGTGTACATATGGTTAATACACCTTCTAGATCCACAGTTACAGCCATTATATCAAAAATCAAAAAATTCCATTAAATCTCAACCATTATCCCTGGGACCTGCATGAACTTGAAAGTCAAAGGGTTAGCACAATTAAAGTTGAGATATGAATGGGATAGAGGGTAAATATATATTTTTATAATTATTACCGAACTAATTAAACTTGCGCAATGTATTCTGGCCGAAATTATACAATTTTAAGACCATGTGAATGCAAAATACGGGCATGTGAAAAATGACGTCATATTTCACCGGCCCTCAGGGGCCGTAGATCAAGATTTGCAACTATTTGTTCTCAAATTAAACAAATATGAGTATTGCTCACCCATTTGATGTTATGGGTCGCGGTAACGAAATTTAAATTGTATTTCTTCGCGCTTAAGGGTTAACCCTTTAACTGCCAAATTATTCAATCTGAATTTTCACCCACTTGAAATTGTGTCTCGCTAACGCGATCCACAACTTCAAGTGAGTGAAAATTATTCAGATTTGACAAAATGGAGGTCAACTGTTTTCAAATATTGCTGCTTGATGTCATATTTTATCTTTAACATGTTTAAAATGTGGTACTTCATGTGCTAATAAAAAATTAAAATCCGAATATATGCGACACAGGCGGTCAAAGGGTTAAAATAATAAACTAGAGCCTAATTAAAACAGCCGGTAGATTGGAGCTACGATAAAGTGAAAGGGACTCGATCAGGCTAAAATCATTAATATGACAATAATGATGTAAACATTGATGTAAACATCGACTAGAACTGCAATTTTTTTTTAAATTTTTGTGCTGTATATTAAGAAGCCAAAATAAAATCACCGATTTTAGCCTGATTGAGTCGCTTTAAATCCTTGGAAACACGTGGAGTATTATAATATTGTCGCCGGACTAATGCGTCATAATATCTCAGCAGTATGTGTTCTCAGCAGTATGTGTTGGATTAATGATAGGCCGGTTGGGCAGACAGCAGGCCGGTATTAGCCCTTTAACCGCCGGTGCCGCTTATATTCGGGTTTTCATTTTCTATTAGCACATTATGTACCACCTTTTGAACATGTTAAAAATAAAATGTGACATCAATCAGCAATATTTGAAAACAGTTGACCTCCATTTTGTCAAATCTGAATAATTTTCACTCACTTGAAGTTGTGGATCGCGTCAGCGAGACACAACTTCAAGTGGGTGAAAATTCAGATTGAATAATTTGGCGGTTAAAGGCTAATCCACCGTTGGGGCAACGTCGCGTGTTTGTTGGGTAGAAATATAAATAATTTTACACTGAGCAGCCGTTTGTTTATTGCACCAACAGGGTACATAAATACTATTTATTTCTGGTAAAACCCAAAGTCAATTATACCATGTATACTATCAAGGAATATAGAAAGTCTTTCTATACTCCTTGAAACTATACTCTATGTACTGCCGTTCAAAAACAAAAGTCAATAACTTCTGACTTCTTAAAGTAAGCAGTTGTACTGTTTTGGCTTTGTAGAGCAGTAATTGTGTTGCATTCCTATTTAAAGGTGATCTATCACCCCTTATATGGTATGAATAATTATGTCCTTATATGGGGTAATTGGCTATCATGTGACCCTCTCAGAGGGTCACATGATAGCCAATCACCCCATATAAGGAAACACTTGTGCCCCATCGTGTGGCAACTTTGATTTATTTGTCACAAAATAATTCATACTATATAAGGGGTGTTAGATCACCTTTAAGAAACTACGACATCACAGGCTTTGGCTCATCATATGATGTTGGACACGATTATACATGTTCCCATTAGATCGAGGGACGATGATCATCCGAGCGTAAACTAAGTGAGTCAGCGATTTATTGACTTTTATTAACATGTACAGAAGAAACGAGAGAATACTGCTACATTATGTTTGAACTATATGTCTCTGGTACAGGCTGTTGACCAGGCAAACACAAGATGCTGCTAAACCCTTAAAGCGCTGAATTCTTAAAAATCCACGGAGACCAAAGGTTTTTTTCATTTTGAAACCATTATAAATGGCTTAGTTAGCTCTTTCTGATTCATTTGAATACCTATGTTATGGGTCTACGGCCATTAGAAATATGTTCACTTTTATAGCGCGGGGATCGACTTTAGTTGTCAGAATCTGACGTCTACAGACGTCAGATTCTGTCGACTAAAGTCGATCCGATCCCTGCGCTGTAAGCGTTAAAGCGCTGAATTAATTTGTATAAAACATCGCAACCAAATGGGTTTTTTTCAACTTGAAATCATCATAAATGTCTTCGTTATCTCTTTCTGATTCATTTGAATACCTTTGTTATGGGTCTACGACCATTAGGAATGTGCGGGGGTCGACTTTAGCCTTCAGGATCTGACGTCTACAGAGGTCAGATTCTGACGACTAAAGTCGATCCCCGCGCTGTAAGGGTTAGAGAGAGAGAGACGTGGCACAGAGCGTGGTTAGAGCGCGGTGCTTTGTCGCTGACTGTCGTGTGCGAGTTCAAAACCCGCTTGTGGCAGGTTTTCAGAGAAATATATTGTTTCGATGCTTGTGTTCTCGGGCAAAGCACTTTACCCTGACATGCTTCACCTGACTCACGTGTTAATGAGTACCGTCATCGAATTTGAAGTTTTATATTACTTTTAGCACCAACAAATACAACTGAAAACCTGGTAATGGGTCCGGCAAATTTAGACTTTTTACCGAATGACTACAACCACGTGATAGGTGGACCATATTTGGGCGTACGTAGTCCTTTAATTGATCGATTTTCTGAAAATTATTAAGGCCACAGATATCAGAGTAAATGTTGATCTCACCATTATTTGTGGACGCGCATTTACAAAGTTTTTGTTCGATTTTCTGAAAATTAAGGCTAGAAATATGAGGGTACAGTTGATCTCACCATGTTTTGTTGACGCGTTCTGTTCGGCGCTGTTTGTTGACGCGTTCTGTGCGGCACAACGAGGTCCAACATCTTGCCTGTGCTAGAGTGTTATCCGTGTAATTAGGGACATCTAAGGTATGGGTGCTGTCCGGGTAATGTCCAGACGTGATCTGAGGCGGGACTGACAGGTGGAAATCTACCGGGGATTGCCCCCCTCCTGATCCCGCTCAAACCCGCAACAGTGGGTTAACCCTTTGCCCCCCGCGGGTCCATGAGGACACCTATGCAAATTAAGCTCTTGTTTTGGTGAGAAAAAATTATGACAATTTTTAAATGCGTTTACTTTATCTAAATTGATATTCTGTGGGTTTTTTATTTCAATTTTCATCCACATTGAGGCGTGAATCGTCACGCCTCGATGTGGATGAAAATTACCTTTGGAATATTCCAGTACCCAGAAGGGGGCTTACAGGATTTAGAGCTCATTAGGCGTCTATAGATTGAACACTAATCGGCGTTTAATTCGCGGCCGTTAGACGTGGGGAACTGCGCGGTTTTCTTTTCAATTCTAAAGCCGCTTATAATTCGTACATAATGCGTGTTCGTATATGATGTGTACAATATATACACAATGTACACTACCCATGTGACGTGTACGTATTTCAAGTCATGACGTGGGCTTTCCAATGACATAATAATATGCAGATGACCATGTTCAGGTGTGACTGCGTCATGTGGACCAATATACATTTACAACTAATATATAACATGTATAAGGACAACAATATATTAATAAGTTTATATTTAAGTTTAAGTTTATTTACTATTTATGTTTGTAAAGATCAAATTTTAACAAAATTGTACAAAAAAACAGACAATTTATCTGACTCTGTCGTATATTATTTTGAAATTGTTCCCTTGAGACCCAATGCACAAGCTTTAATATTCTGTGAAACTCAATGACCTCGACCTCCTTTGTTTTCATCGCGCTGGCTAATACAATGAAGTATGGGGGAGGGTTCTTATATAACCTTGTTTTCCCCGAGTGACGTCACTATGTTTCACAGAATGAAGTATGGGGGAGGGGGGGTTATATAACCTTGTTTTCACTGACTGACGTCACTGCGTTTCACAGAATACACATACACACAGCGACACTATTCGCAATGGATGACTTATCTATAAAATATAAGTACATGTATACAGGTCTAAATCCAGCAAACACAGAACTTTGAGGCTGGTCTACGACGCTGGCCCAACCTCAAACCAACACTGGGCCAAAGCGTTTACTGAGAAAACATTGTTTTGGAACCAGTCCAACTCCATTGACGGACACAATTTGGCTCGCAGATTTACAGAAAGATAATTACTGTCATAGATGGTGACTCAAAACAGTTTAACATTTTGTCAACTGTGGTTGTCTCAACCTAACATCGTGCTAAATTGTTTTTCTTTATTGAAAGTAGGTGGGTCGTCATGCTTCATTAAATCAAAATATTTACTTTACGGTAGACCCCACTCCTGTGGATGTTAACCATACTGCGCATGCGTGCGGTTGTATTGAGCGCCCTAAATGTTTACTCAGTGAATCACAATGACCCACATATTTATATATACATATGCTTTTCTCGGTGTACCCTGATTGCCGCGATAAACACGATTGTTGCCCAAGTGGTAGAGGCCACGTACATACCCAGGCACACTGACGCGGGTGCCTGCCAATAATGGTGTCTGTATCACAAACGTAAACATACGGATTTATCAGTCCGATCGTGGGGCGAGTGTGTAGTGAGTGTACAATAATTAAATTGCAGTATTCTGCATAGGTGTACACAGCTGTAGGTGTACATAACAAAATCATTCACTTACATGCACAATTATGCGACTTGGAAAAAAAATGCAAACTTTGTTCGCGTTTTCTTCCTACTCTTATTATAAAGGTGTTAACCCTTTGTCTTATTTAAATGTGCACCTTATTTAAATGTGCACCCACTTGAGGTTGTGTCTTTCACAATAATTTTATTCGCAATAATTGAGTCGGGCCGACGTCGGAAACGATGGATCAATATGAAGGTGACGATGGGCCAGCGTCGCGCGAAATTAACGTCGATACACTGGTCTCAACCTTAACTCGACGAGGCCGCCATTAACGTGATCGCCTAGTCACATTGAGAAGGAAGAAACAATGCTGTTTCTCTGAAAAACCCACATGGGAACAGCGGGGTTCGAACCTGGGACGCATGCATGACTGGCGAAGGCGGTCAGGCGCTTATTCAGTAGGGCTCCTCATTATTATTTATTGACTTACATGAATGTCTTTTATATTGCGGCCGCCACTCAAATTTACAAATGACTAAGTGAGTTGATTTAAATGATTTCAAGCGTTACCACGGTTATGAATGGCATGATAATCCACTGTGAAATCATAATATTATTATTATAGTTTGCCTCAGGGTTCAATAGGTCACTCACGTACCCCGTGTGTAGTACGCCCAGCAAATGCGAGACGTTTTAAGCTAACGTCTGGCCTTTACGAGCCGTTCATCCAACGTAGGCTTAATGTTGTGCCACCGTCTGCGACGCTGGCCCAACATTAAGCCAACGTTGGATGAACGGCTCGTAAAGGTCAGATGTGCGTCGTAGCGATACGTATTACAAAGTGCTGGATATTAATTTTAACCCCTGATGTGCTAAGGACGACACTAGTCTGTTTTATTAACCGGCTAAATCACTGGGGATGAAATGAATGTTTAAACATCAAGATTTGCAAATGTTTGGTCCAAAATTAAACAAATATGGGTGATTTTCACCCACTTGAAATTGTGGGTCGCGGTAGCGAGACACAACTTCAAGTGGGTGCAAATTCAAATTAGATATTAAATTGACACTTTAAGGGTTAAAAGCAGGTTCAGCCTCTCCATGAGCAAAATAAACTTTAATGTATAAAGTATGTTTTGTTATGCATTGAGATCCAGGAGGTGTTACGTTATTTGATTATAGATGTTCATGGAGATCCAGGAGGTGTTACGTTATTTGATTATAGCTGTTCATGGAGATCCAGGAGGTGTTACGTTATTTGATTATAGCTGTTCATGGTGATCCAGGAGGTGTTACGTTATTTGATTATAGATGTTCATGGAGATCCAGGAGGTGTTACGTTATTTGATTATAGCTGTTCATGGAGATCCAGGAGGTGTTACGTTATTTGATTATAGATGTTCATTGTGATCCAGGAGGTGTTATGCTATTTGATTATAGATGTTCATGGTGATCCAGGAGGTGTTACGTTATTTGATTATAGATGTTCATTGTGATCCAGGAGGTGTTATGCTATTTGATTATAGATGTTCATGGTGATCCAGGAGGTGTTACGTTATTTGATTATAGATGTTCATGGAGATCCAGGAGGTGTTACCTTATTTGATTATAGATGTTCATGGAGATCCAGGAGGTGTTACGTTATTTGATTATAGCTGTTCATGGAGATCCAGGAGGTGTTACGTTATTTGATTATAGATGTTCATGGTGATCCAGGAGGTGTTACGTTATTTGATTATAGATGTTCATGGAGATCCAGGAGGTGTTACGTTATTTGATTATAGATGTTCATCGTGATCCAGGAGGTGTTACGTGATTTGATTATAGATGTTCATGGTGATCCAGGAGGTGTTACGTTATTTGATTATAGATGTTCATGGAGATCCAGGAGGTGTTACGTTATTTGATTATAGATGTTCATGGTGATCCAGGAAATGTTACGTTATTTAATTATAAATGTTCATGGTGATCCAGAAGGTGTTACGTTATTTGATTATAGATGTTCATTGTGATCCAGGAGGTGTTACGCTATTTGATTATAGTTATTCATTGTGATCCAGGAGGTGTTACGCTATTTGATTATAGATGTTCATGGTGATCCAGGAGGTGTTACGTTATTTGATTTAGATATTCATAGTGATCCAGGAGGTGTTACGTCATTTGATTATAGATGTTAAAAGTGATCCAAGAGATGTTACGTTATTTGATTATATATGTTCATGGTGATCCAGGAGGTGTTACGTTATTTGATTATAGATGTTCATGGTGATCCAGGAGGTGTTACGTTATTTGATTATAGATGTTCATGGTGATCCAGGAGGTGTTACGTTATATGATTATAGATGTTCATGGAGATCCAGGAGGTGTTACGCTCATTGGTTATAGATGTTCATGGAGATCCAAGAGGTGTTACGTTATTTGATTATAATTGTTCATGGTGATCCCGGAGGTGTTACGTTATTTGATTATAGATGTTCATGGTGATCCAGGAGGTGTTACGTTATTTGATTATAGATGTTCATGGAGATCCAGGAGGTGTTACGTTATTTGATTATAGATGTTCATGGTGATCCAGGAAATGTTACGTTATTTAATTATAAATGTTCATGGTGATCCAGGAGGTGTTACGTTATTTGATTATAGATGTTCATTGTGATCCAGGAGGTGTTACGTTATTTGATTATAGATGTTCATTGTGATCCAGGAGGTGTTATGCTATATGATTATAGATGTTCATTGTGATCCAGGAGGTGTTACGCTATTTGATTATAGATGTTCATGGTGATCCAGGAGGTGTTACGTTATTTGATTATAGATATTCATAGTGATCCAGGAGGTGTTACGTCATTTGATTATAGATGTTCAAAGTGATCCAAGAGATGTTACGTTATTTGATTATATATGTTCATGGTGATCCAGGAGGTGTCACGTTATTTGATTATAGATGTTCATGGTGATCCAGGAGGTGTTACGTTATTTGATTATAGATGTTCATGGAGATCCAGGAGGTGTTACGCTCATTTATTATAGATGTTCATGGAGATCCAAGAGGTGTTACGTTATTTGATCATAATTGTTCATGGTGATCCCGGAGGTGTTACGTTATTTGATTATAGATGTTCATGGAGATCAAGGAGGTGTTACGTTATTTGATTATGGATGTTCATGGTGATCCAGGAGGTGTTACGTTATTTGATTATAGATGTTCGTGGAGATCCAGGAGGTGTTACGTTCATTGAATATAGATGTTCATGGAGATCCAGGAGGTGTTACGTTATTTGATTATAGATGTTCATGGAGATCCAGGAGGTGTTACGTTATTTGATTATAGATGTTCATGGTGATCCAGGAGGTGTTAAGTTATTTGATTATAGATGTTCATGGTGATCCAGGAGGTGTTACGTTATTTGATTATAGATGTTCATGGTGATCCAGGAGGTGTTACGTTATTTGATTATAGATGTTCATGGAGATCAAGGAGGTGTTATGTTATTTGATTATAGATGTTCATGGTGATCCAAGATATGTTACATTATATCCTGATGTGAAACGAAAACTTCATGTGAGCACAACAATAAAAAAACTACAATAATGAATGAATGAATGAATGAAAGAATGAATGAATGAATGAATGAATGAATGAATGAATGAATGAATGAATGAATGAACAAACTAACCAAACGAATACATGGGGCTTTAGAAGACCAGCTCTTGTGCGCATAGAGGCTAAACTGAGTGAGGAGAATTGTGAGATTGATCATGAATGATGATACTACATGTACTTCCAGATACATAGTAGAGTCAATTTTGTAGGATCCGTGACCATTTACTTCCTACCTTTGTTTCCCGATTATTTGTCAACTAAAACCCTTTAGAAAAAAATTCTCCTCCCATGTACCTCTCAAAATCGACGGGAAAATTTTCAAAATGGTGGTTTTTTTGCGGCCATTTAAAAAAATATAAAATACGATAACTCTTGAAGTTACCAAGCTATAAAGATAAGTGATATATCAAATTCTACTATTTTTGACACGACAAATTCAATGGAATGCTTATTTTTTAGATTTGGGACCATTTTGACCTCTAAAGCCAAAATAGCCGCCATCGCCATTTTGAAAAGAAGATAAATACGATAACTCGGTAACTAAACATGCTATAAAGATAAGTAATATGGCAAATCATACTATTTTGGCATGACGAATTCAATGGAATTCTTTAATTTTGTAAATTTTCCCGTCAATTTTGAGAGGTACATGAGAGCTGAATTTTTTTCTAAAGGGTTTTAGTTGACAAATCAATTGAAAAACAAAGGTAGGAAGAAAATGGTCACGGATCTTACAAACAAATTAAATGACTCTACTAACAGGGATCTAAATTCAACCCTGTTATCGCTCAGTCACGGAGTCTCCTCACAATATAGATTTCTTAGCGTGAACGGGGAACAAACATTTTGGTTTCGCTAAAACATGAATACCGATGGCGGGGAACGAAACTGAAATAATAGATCAGCGGGGGGTGGGGGGGGGGGGGGGGGTTGGGTTGAAGTTGTTGCAATGGTGGTCACTCCCTGGCTTCTTATTATTTGTATAAAAACATTTCCTGGTTACAGCGGGAGGGCATAGTGATGCGGCAATGTTACTGCGGGGGGGGGGGGGGGGCGTATTGATGCGGCAATTTTACAGCGGGTGGGCGTAGTGATGCGGCAATGTTACAGCGGGGGGGGGGCGTGATGCGGCAATGGTGATAACTAGTTTTTGGCACAGTTTATAACATACACACCCATTCAATTACACATGTTAGCCCTTTAACCTTAATGTGGGCAAGCATTACTTATATTTGTACAATCTGAATCACCGTATAGGCCTATGCCAATTTTGGTATTTTATAGCTCATTTTTAACCCTTTAACCGCCGGTGCCACATATATTCGGGTTTTCATTTTTTATTAGCACATTAAGTAGGCCCTACCACCTTCTAAACATGTGACAAAGATAAAATGTGACATCAATCAGCAATATCTGAAAACAGTTGACCTCCATTTTGTCAAATCTCAATAATTTTCACCCACTTGAAGTTGTGGATCGCGTCAGCGAGACGCAACTTCAAGTGGGTGAAAATTCAAATTGAATAATTTGGCGGTTAAAGGGTTAATGATGGGCCAGTGGCGAACACGGTGAGCCAACATTAAATCGCCGACCCACAACTTCAAGTGGGTGAAAATTGCTAATTTTTGGTTAATTTGAAATTAAACATTTGCAAATCTTGATGTTTAGACTCTCATTTCATTCTCAAAAACAGTGATCAGCAAATAAAACAAATTAAAAAAGACTATAGTCATGACTAGCGATGAAGGGGTAATACTATTATGGTAATATGTTGCTCACCCGATGTTCTGCTTGGTGAGTATATAGAGCTTACTCCTGCGCTCGTCTCGGTGAGTAGGGCCAAGAATTTCATATAATAAGTTCTCGGTAGGGCTTACTCCAGTCTCGGTGAGTATACGCCAGTGCTCGTCTCGGTGAGTGACTGCTCGTCGCGGGCTTCACGTTTGACTCGCGGCCACACGGCATGCACGCTCACTTCAAGTGTGACGCGGGACAACCAGAAATTACACTTATAAAGACACACTCCACTCTTAGTCAGCGGTCACGAAAAAACAGGTGACGATGGCCCGATGCTGAGTCAATGCCGGGTCACGTCGTCCCCTCTTCCCTGGGGGGCGGGAGGGGCTGGGGCGAGATATTACACAAGGTATCCCCTTCTTTTGTCAACATCATCAACGCTTGATCATAGGCGGGCTGAATAGGCGTATCTGCGGCCTTACGAGACGTTTTAGCGGCAAGGTCGTTTTTAATTTCGCACTAACATTTAAATTACATGGTCATATCCTAGCCTGCGTCATTAAAATTAAATATTTTTCTTTAATCTACGGAGATCAAAAAGGAGCAATCAACATCGTTAACATCGTTGTCCTGCTATGCCCGGATATATACGGGGTTAAGGATGTTTTAGATCAATAAAAATATCACTTAATTTTGATTTTAGTAGATGCTTAGATGATCCAATAATTTAATTTTAGACATGTCTATTTTTCATAAATAGTAATATTTTTCGTCATTTGAAGCTGGAAATTGCGTGAGCAATTCCAGCTTCAAATGACGTAAAATACAATTGAAACAATTCAGCAGGACAAGGGTTAAGAAGATGTAAAATGCTGATCCGTGTATGTAATTTTGCACATGTAGGTCTTTTTGCCAGAAATCCCTCCGTATACTAACCGTACTAGCCGTGCTAACGTGCAGGGAAAGGATTCACACACATATTAGGTTTGCAAGCATGTAGTCGTCACTGTAAAATATATCATAATAATAGGCCTAATTATCATGCTTATTAGGGCCTACATCCTCAATCTCCCAGTGCTATATATCGTCCCCTTGGATATGAAAAGGTGTATCTGCCACTTTGTAAAGTGGCAGATACACCCTTCCATATCCAAGGGGACGATATATTCACCTTTCCATCCGGCTTTCGAAAAATAGGCTACTACATCACAAAATCTACCGTCCACACATCAGATTCCTAACATATGCTACTGTTACTGACTCACTTGATGTGATCACACATGGCTTGGAGCAAGAATACATTACCCAAGAATATGTATTCTTGGTAATGTATTCTTGCTTGGAGATATCATCTCCCAGTTTAATAATGGCGGGCGAATCTATGACATGATAATATATGCGTTATCCGATTGCCGGGCCTTTTCATTCCGCCTTTCAAGCAATTTCCCGCATTCCAAAATGTATCTGGCACACATAATTTATGACGTAATAAATGCATGCGGTCACGTCCTACATACTGCTGTGCGAAGCCAAAAGGCAGTATCTGCTTACTTTACAAGTAAACAAATACTGCCTTTGGCTTCGCAGAACAGTATTTTCATGTTCGCATGATTATATTGGCACGTAGATGAGTGATTGGTAGTGATTGAGTAGATAATGATAATGTACCCCTAATTTATTTAGTCCTGATAACAGATAATGATCAGAAATGCATATTAAAAATTTTATGCATTTTAGCTATGATGTATAGGCCTAAGTGATACAGAACCATGCGTTTGTCCGTAATAACAGACTAAGTTAACTTAACGGTTACTGTTAAGGCTCACAATACTGCTCTACAAAGCCATAAGGCAGTATCTGTCGTAATAGTAAGAGCACGTGTTGTGGGTGGGGGGGGGGGGGGTCTATGGTGGTGGTAAATACGTCATGTTTGGTGTCGTAACATTATATACCTCTACTTATACCTCACCTCAATTGTCATAGATCTGGCAGTTATATGTGCTGATCACTTATAGTTTTATGACCTGAATCTTGTCTTTGTCGTCCCCCATCCCATCTACCATCGTCAGATCAACACCACATATAAAACTCGTTATTTGAAGTGTGAAACATAGCAGATCTCCAATACTGTAATACGGCACACCATGACATAAATTATACTAATATACAATAAGATGATCCACTCCCCAATTCTAGCATAAATATTAATGCAAATCACGTCTATGACCGTTTATATTACAGTTTTCATCACGTCTATGACCGTTTATATTACAATGTTCATCATGTCTTTGACCGTTTACAGTGTTCATCACGTCTATGACCGTTTATATTACAGTGTTCATCACGTCTATGACCGTATATTACAGTGTTCATCACATCTATGACCGTTTATATTACAGTGTTCATCACGTTTATGACCGTTTATATTACAGTGTTCATCACGTCTATGACCGTTTTCTACCTCGTTTTATTTGTCTTTCAAACAGGACAAATTTTTGAAGTAAAATGTCTAATATAAAGATTAATATGCTCAACCAAAATAATCTACCATGCATTGTTATTAATTTTTCACTGATCAGCATAAATCAACTATACACTTTTATGTGAACCGCTTCTGCTGCAGCGTATCGCTTTCGCTGATAATGATATAAATAGTAATAAGCATCAATATAGTATCTTAACATCAATAAAATACATTATCAAAAAATATTAACCCTCTAAATACAATGCCATGACCTTCAAACAAAAAACACTATACATTGGGCAAATGTTGTCTTAATGTTGGGCCAGTGTCGTAGACGATAGGCCAGCTTTAAGACCACATTGGTTTTATCTCTTAGTGTAAGGAGCGTGAATAATTAACCCTTGTGCTGTTGTTTGTTTCTATTTTTCATCCATTTAAAGCTGTAATTGCTAACGCAAAGTGCAACTTCAAATGATCAAAAATATATCTATTTATGAAAAATAGTCATGTACAAAATATAATTATTTGATTATCTCAGCATCTGTCACAATCCATTTTGTGGATTTCAATAACATTTTTATTTGATCTGAATTTTGATTGAAACCGCATATATGTATCAGGGTCCCAGACGGTTCCAGCAACACAAGGGTTGATTATACACAGCGCGTACATAATTAGCCGCCTTGAACTCTAATATATGGTGAAATTTCAAGCTGTGAGATATATCATTTCCTTTTTAATAAATATTTATTCGTTCAAAGAACATATTACATTATACAATTGTGAACAAAAAATGGAAAAAAACAAAATTAAATGAATCTGGTGGCAGGTGTTTATATAAAAATCATTCTGTACAAACATAGTTTAACATATCACTTAATTCGTCATGCGAGAATTCGTAATTGTTTTAACCACTTCAAGTGGTTAAACCTTGCTTACATTTGTACAATTTGAATCAACAAAATATATGTAAATCTGGAAAGTTTATTGCTTATTTCGCCTTTTTTCTGGCTTTGAAAGTCAAAGATAAAGGCTTAAAGCGGATAGTAGCACATTAGGGTTAACATATGAACCGATAAGATGAGCATCTCTCATCACCGTAAATTTGCATAAGCAATTAGAGCGACCATCAACGCTTGGTTGCCTATGGTAGGCCTTACGTTATATCTTCACGTCGCTAAGGATTATATCTAAATATTATATCAGAGTTTTTCAACAATTAGTTTATTATTTTTCAAATAAACCAAACACATTAGCCCAGTGTTTTTAATGCTCACCAATAACAACCTGGGGGGTAAATGTATTTTCACTGGACAATCAATTGTAATGCCAAGTGGCGATTTCATCATGATTATTAGTAATTTTGTTTTACCAGGGTGAAAATAAGCCATCCTTTTTTCAGATAATTGTGTTTTGCATCTTGCACACAATATGACATCATGCCCCCCCCCCACCCGCACACACACAGAAGCCATTGTCAGCCAACCCTCAGGACCGATAGGGTTAATGACAGTGAGTGAAATGAAATCATAAGTGGCCGAGCGGAGTTACGTTAATTTATTACAGGAAGCCGATGAATGATGTATAATGATACACCCTTTCATTTCCAATGTGGAGGGGTGTATCTGCACACCCAAGTCGTGAATAGACAGATAGGCCCACACCCTTTGTGTATCTGCACACCCAAGTCGTGAATAGACAGATAGGCCCACACCCTTTGTGTATCTGCACACCCAAGTCGTGAATAGACAGATAGGCCCACACCCTCTGTGTATCTGCACACCCAAGTCGTGAATAGACAGATAGGTCCACACCCTCTGTGTATCTGCACACCCAAGTCGTGAATAGACAGATAGGCCCACACCCTTTGTGTATCTGCACACCCAAGTCGTGAATAGACAGATAGGCCCACACCCTTTGTGTATCTGCAAACCCACCTCGTGAACAGACAGATAGGCCTACACCCTTTGTGTATCTGCACACCCACCTCGTGAATAGACAGATGGGCCCACACCATTTGTGTATCTGCACACCCACCTCGTGAATAGACAGAGAGGCCCACACCCTTTCTGTATCTGCACACCCACCTCGTGAACAGACAGATAGGCCCACACCCTTTGTGTATCTGCACACCCACCTCGTGAACAGACAGATAGGCCTACACCCTTTCATCTGTTCATATTCGAGGACGAATGCTCGACGGACATCACATAGTGCTCAACTTTGGTTGGTATTGATCAATAATATGTCAAATGTCAGACGCTAAAATTTTAAAAGCCTAGACACATCCGCTGCATGTAATCATCACAGTGGTGTAAGCATAATAATGGAACGCTATATGTCGAATCATTACAGTGGTACGCGCAGCTATATGTAATCATCACAGTGGTACGCGCAGCTATATCGAATCATTACAGTGGTACGCGCAGTTTTATCGAATCATTACAGTGGTACGCGCAGCTATATGTAATATCATTACAGTGGTACGTGCAGCTATATGTAACCATTACAGTGGTACGTGTAGCTATATGTAACCATTACAGTGGTACGTGCAGCCATATGTAACCATTACAGTGCTACTCGAAGCTATATGTAATCATCACAGTGGTACGCACAGCTATAGGCCCTATGTTACCTTTACAGTGCTACGCGCAGCTATATGTAATCATTACAGTGGTACGCGCAGCTATAGGCCCTATGTAACCTTTACAATGGTACGCGCAGCTATATGTAATCATTACAGTGGTATGCGCAGCTATATTTAACCATTACAGTGGTAATAACATAGCGGGTAAATGGTTAAATTTAAATAACATAGTGAGTAAATGGTTAAATTTAAATAACATAGTGGGTAAATGGTTAAATTTATTGGCATTGCGTCATTTATTAGGTTCCCGAATACAACTTGATATAAATTGCGCAAAACTATTTGTTAACGTCGCCTCACCAGAGGGCAGTTGCAGATGATCACTTGTGGTCTATCAGCATTACATAACTGCGGGGCGGGGGCCCTAGGGTAGTGGTTAGCACCGCTGCCTTTCACGCCAGAGTTCGGGGTTCGGTTCCCGGTCTCGGCGGTTTGAAAGAAACAAAAATGTTTCTTCCCCATCCACGTGTGAAAGTCAGTATTGTGGGGAACCTCCATGACCGAGAGGTAGCGTGCTCGGCCCCAGACCGCCAGGGCTCGAATTTCGAATCTTGTGTCTGGAGGACAGTGTCATCTCAATCATCTCACCATCCTCAGGAGGTTCTCCTGGCCCAGTTTAGCCTATATGCGCACAAAGGTGGCCTAAAGCCCGACTCATTTCATTTCATTTTAAATAACTGCGGTTCAAAAGGGTTCCTAGATCTAGGTCGATCCTCCTTCCAATGTTAGTATACTCGCGAGCTGACCATTAAAGTACAAAATAAGTGAATTTTGGATTTCTTGCTCACAAATAATCATTTTCATAATCAATAACTGGCAGTTCCAATTCAAACTAATATGTCCACGATTATGTAAAAAAAATATATATAATGATGTAAACCGTCAAACAATAGAAAAGAAAGTAGCAAGAGCGTCGTATGTGCCACTCATTTGAGGGCACTTGACTGAGTGGCACATGACTGAGTGGCACATGACTGAGTGGCACATGACTGAGTGGCACATGACTGAGTGGCATATGAATGAGTGGCACTTGACTGAGTGGCACATGACTGAGTGGCACATGTCAGAGTGGCACATGACTGAGTGGCACATGACTGAGTGGCACATGACTGAGTGGCACATGACTGAGTGGCATATGACTGAGTGGCACATGACTGAGTGGCATATGACTGAGTGGCACATGACTCAGTGGCACATGACTGAGTGGCACATGACTGAGTGGCACATGACTGAGTGGCATATGAGTGAGTGGCACATGACTCAGTGGCACATGACTCAGTGGCACATGACTCAGTGGCACAAGATTCACGAGGTGATGGTAATAAGGGCTTGACACCAAAATTAGTTTGGGGTCGAACCCCTTTGGTCACGGTCGATGATTAACTCAAACCAACATTGGGTCAATGTAACGTGTTTACTGGGAATTATTAGTTCAAACTTCTTTACACATACATAGTAACATGAGGCATGGATGCACCTACTTCTCTATTAGTAACTTTACGCATACATAGTAACATCAGATATGGATGCACTTACTTCTGTATTAGTAACTT
Source organism: Flabesymbios commensalis (assembly GCA_964017125.1). NCBI lineage: Eukaryota > Metazoa > Annelida > Polychaeta > Terebellida > Flabelligeridae > Flabesymbios > Flabesymbios commensalis. The sequence goes on from OZ024917.1 coordinate 50,247,701, forward strand.
TACACATACATAATAGCATGAGGTATGGATGCACTTACTTCTGTATTAGTAACTTTACACATACATAATAGCATGAGGTATGGATGCACTTACTTCTGTATCAGTAAGTTTACACATACATAATGGCATGAGGTATGGATGCACTTACTTCTGTATTAGTAACTTTACACATACATAATAGCATGAGGTATGGATGCACTTACTTCTGTATTAGTAACTTTACACATACATAATAGCATGAGGTATGGATGCACTTACTTCTGTATAAGTAAGTTTACACATACATAATGGCATGAGGTATGGATGCACTTACTTCTGTATTAGTAACTTTACAAATACATAATAGCATGAGGTATGGATGCACTTACTTCTGTATTAGTAACTTTACACATACATAATAGCATGAGGTATGGATGCACTTACTTCTGTATAAGTAAGTTTACACATACATAATGGCATGAGGTATGGATGCACTTACTTCTGTATTAGTAACTTTACACATACATAATAGCATGAGGTATGGATGCACTTACTTCTGTATAAGTAAGTTTACACATACATAATAGCATGAGGTATGGATGCACTTACTTCTGTATAAGTAAGTTTACACATACATAATGGCATGAGGTATGGATGCACTTACTTCTGTATCAGTCAGTGAAGGTTGTTCTTCATCATGATCCATTTCAATATTCCCAGAATCAGGTCTACACTGTGAGAAAAAATAGAATTTAAAATTAGCGTGATACTCGATAGACTCTTACTGCATTACCAGGCAGAGACAACAGTTGAGAATTGTAAAGCATGGTCAGTTTTTATTTTGGCCAACTCGTCTGACGTTGGACCACAATTGAATCGGCGTTTCAAATTATATCTTGCTAATTGGAAATCGTGAGCAATACAGCAGTTGTAATTACCGTAAAATCACTACAAGACCAAGCTCGTTAAAGTTTTCTATAAAAGTGTGTTTTTCATCAAATGGTGAATTGTGTACATACAGAATAAACTTGGTCATGAGTCCCGGCCCCGACTTATCATTATGCCTATTGTCTAGTTGTTTTGCCACAAACAACATCACGGTCTCTATTAGTGGAAGGCCCCCTCTTGAGCCCGCCCTATGATCGGGCCTGGCCCGGGACAAATCCTGAGGATGGTTAATTAGAGAGAATCTTATGAAACAACCATTTTTCACGTTTAATTCTATGTGTCCGCACATATAATGAGCAGCTGATGAGCGCGCCTCACCGCGCGCATCACATCGGCAAATTGTTTATCCGATACATACATGTGGGCCTACCTGTTCTGCACATAACTTCTTAATTTCAATTTTGTGAAACGCAGTGACGTCACTCGGTTATATAAGGTTATATAAGACCCCCCCCCCCATACTTAATTGTATTAGCCAGCTCGGTAAAAACAAAGGAGGTCAAGGTCATTGAGTTTCACAGAATAGATCAACTACTCTAGGCCTACAAAGCGTATTAGCCTACCCCTTCCCTCACCGTTCCCAGCATAAATGTAGAATAATGTTACATTAGGCTACTAACCTGAACTTCAATAATGAGATTTTAAATGGTATCGAAGATGTCAATCAGTTTTGGATGTGTAATGTGTAATTATGTAACATAACATTATGTAACATACCTGTCATATTAATTTTCAAGTGAAGGTAAATGAAATGTATTTTTTATTGCAAATCAGAAACAAAAGCATAAAAACAACATTCCCCTGAAATGCATAATTTAATAAATTATATAAGAAACTAAAAAATATACGGCTTACTCAAGATTTTAGATTGCTTAGCCTCAAGATGACCTTGACCTCGCCTGACATTGGGGGTTTTCATGCAATGTTATGGTCAAACATTAATATTTGTACCCAGGTTGTGCAATTCAGTTGTAGTATACAAGTTTAACAACAATTGTCGATTGACTTCGCAGCGCACATTTGCCCACTTGTAAAATTTCATTAATCGCTGGATAAGAGCGTGTTATGGGGGTGAATAAGGGGGAGATGGGGTTACCCTACTATGTCTCGAATATGTGCCAAATCTTCTTGAAATGATTGTTGAGAGGTTCATCGTCAGTGTGCTGAGAACCAGGGCATGCATTTCGCCTTTCAAGAACGCAATTATTATGACATACTGTAAACAACAGGCCAGCCGGCCACCATAATCCGCGGGTGCGGATACAGAATATAAATTCATGTGCGGGTTCAATTAGGCGCGGGGGGCACGGGGTGGGTACGGGCATAATTCAGAGGCCAGCGTAGGTCTCTAATCTACAACAGTTTGCCATATACATTACAGGTATTATTGTCTATGTTTGCCGCAAGTTGGCCATTTTGAATTTAATGATGTTTAAATTTTTCAAGGCATATCCCTACATGAAACCGCACATGTTTTATAGTAATGGTCTAGCTATCTGGCATTGGTTTCCAGATATTGCGCATAATAAAATCAATAATGGCCGCAAGTCGGCCATTTTGAACTTGATCAAGAACTTGATCAAGTTGACATTTTTCAAGGCATATCCCCACCTGAAACCTGATATTTTGTTTTTGTGGTAATGGCCTAGCTGTCTGGCACGCTTTGTCAAATATCAGGCATAATGAATTAAATCGGGAGGTCGTGGGTTCAAATCCAGCATCGGACATGATGGGGATTTTTCTGCGACCGGCCCCAACCCAGGGTGAGTTGGACACAGGCTCAATGCGTAGGTTAAGCCACTGACCAAGATTCATCCACTAAAAGGATGCGACATTGTGGGGCGTCTAGGAGCTATGACCCATTTGGGGATGATTAGCTACCAAGGGCCCGCAGGTGCTTGTGCTAGCCGGGCCCAGGTTACACTGGGATATAAGTTTGCTGGTCAGTCGGATTGGCTGATTATATCCGGACCAAGTGACACGAAGTTGGTCTCTCAGCCCTGTCAAGCTGTCCCACGACCATACGGACCTGCTCTGGCAACCCACATACATATATCATGTATATACAGACTGCACATGCACAGCACTCGCACTGCATATAATAATAAAAATGAGCCCCGGTTGAGATTTCAAAAATATTTAAAAAATAATAATAACAATAATGGCCAATAGTCGGCCATTTTGAATTTGATCAAGTGTAATTTTTTAGGGCATATCTCTACCTAAAACCGAATATTTGTTTTATAGTAATGGTCCAGCTATCTGGCACTGTTTGCCAGATATCAGCAATACTAAAGTTAATAATGGCCGATAGGGTAAAGAGGGGTATTATAAGCACCTTAACTTTAACCCTTTCGCAGCGGATGTACATATTATCACACATTATAAATTTATCTTTACGTTTAGGCTCTGTTCCGGATGAAATAAAAACGGCGAGGATTATACCCCTTTACAAAAAGAAATCTAAAACTGACCCTGGAATCTATCGTCCAGTGTCCATTCTTACCATTGTCTCTAAAATTTTAGAAAGGGTTACATACAATCAAATTGAATCATATATGAAATCAGAAAATTTATTTTATTCTTTTCAATCTGGTTTCAGGAGCTCTTTTTCAACTGCCACTTGTCTGACACACTTGACAGATCAGATTCGCTTTCGAATGGACAGAGGTTTTTATACTGGCATGGTCATGATTGACTTGCAAAAAGCATGCGATACAGTCGATCATGATATCTTGCTTCAAAAATTGAAGGCTCTTGGTTTTGATCCTCTGGCCATTAAATGGTTTGAATCATACTTGAAAGTAAGGAATCAAAAAACTGAAATTAATGGTATTTTTTATGACCCCAGAGTGGTTCCTTGCGGTATACCGCAAGGATACATTCTGGGGCCATTACTATTTTTATTATATATTAATGACATGGAGGCTGCTGTCTCATGTCAACGCATTCTTTATGCTGACGACTCAGCCCTTTTAGTTTCTGGCAAGGATGTCAACAAAATTGAGGAACAACTTGGCAATGAACTTTCTTCTCTGAATGGATGGTTGGTCGATAATAGACTATCCATCCATTTAGGAAAGACAGAATCAATACTTTTTGGTACAGAGAAAAGACTTGGTATTTCTTCAGAAATGAATGTTATATGTTATTCATTCATTCATTCATTCATTCATTCATTTATTCATTCATTCATTCATTCATTCATTCATTCATTCATTCATTCATTCATTCATTCATTCATTCATTCATTCATTCATTCATTCATTCATTCATTCATTCATTCATTCATTCATGTCACAAGCTGAGCCAGCGACATTAGGCCTACACGATAAGCGCGACTATCATAGTCGCTTTTGATCCTCTTTTTAGCCGATCAAATCACTGTTATTGGGAACAAAACGAACATTTAACCCTTTAAGTCTTCACGATGCATTAAAGCACCATTCTACATCACTGAAAACAGACTTAATTTTCCTACAACTAGGGGTTTTAGAACGAAAATTTCCATGAAACTGGTTCACCAATACATAGCAATTTTCTAAAAATTTAAACCACATCAAATCATCTTCATCCTCTACAAGTCGAGAATTGCGACAGCAATTTGCGGCTTGTAGTGGATGAAGATGACAATGGTAAATTAAGGCTTAAAAGGGTTAAAAAACACGATTTGGAAATTTTGGGTCTCAAGGTAAACACATATGAGTAATTTCCACCCACTTGAAGTTGTGGGTCACGGTAGTGAGGCACAACTTCAAGTGAGTGAAAAAATAAATTATCTAATTCAGCGCTTTAAGGGTTAACGCTACAACATTTCCACAACATAATTTTTCTGATAATGTACTGGCCTGTAATGCGTTCATCAACACGAAAATATCACAAATATCCTAAATCCTGAACACCCCACGTGTTTGAACATTGTAGAAGAAAACATCATTCTCTGTCCATGCACGCTGACATAATCAGTGACTTATTCAAGTGGCTTGTATTGTTGGAGTGTTCACCCAATATTTGTGCAAACATGTCTGTATGCATTGTGATGACCACATGTTTGGCGTGACGTAATAGACTGTAACTTCTAGTGATTGTGGCTCAGGCCGGTCAGATTTGAAGTCCTGAGTTTGAGTCTGAGTTTAGCACCCTGATGACAGATTACGATTGCCTGGAAATTACTCAAAGCCGTAAACCAACATTGTTTGAAAGTTGAGCCAATGTCAAAAATGTGGGCCCAATTTTCAAGCATCCATAATAAGATGTCAAGGAATGAATGAATAAGCAAATGAATAATCGAATGAATAATCGAGCGAACGAACGAACGAACCGACAATGAATGAATGAATGAATGAATGAATGAATGAATGAATGAATGAATGAATGAATGAATGAATGAATGAATGAATGAATGAATGAATGAATGAATGAATGAATGAATGGTTTATTTGATAAAGATACAATACATGCAAACACTTCAGACAATTCCTTATTATTCGTATATTTATTGTAGAATATACAATTTTCTCTCCTCTGGAAAGAGTGATATATATTATAATTTTGTGAAACGCAGTGACGTCACTCGGTGAAAACAAGGTTATATAACACCCCCTCCCCCATACTTCATTCTGTGAAACGCAGTGAAGTCACTCGGTGAAAACAAGGTTATAAAGAACCCTCCCTCATACTTCATTGTGTTTGCCAGCTCGGTGAAAACAATGGAGGTCGAGGTCATTGAGTTTCACAGAATATGGTGGAAAACAGGGGTATTTTTGTTCAACTTCGCGGATCTTTCACCACAATATTTTATCGCAGTTTCTTACAGGAAAATATGTGTACAATTCAAATCTGAACTGAGCCAAAATTGCTCAGCTGGGCAAAATGATGAAAAACTCGTTTTTCAAAATGGCGCCCGTTTAGCTCAAAACCGCAAATATAGAAAATATTCAACTTTAATATAGAGTGAGCAGTTATATATTATTTCTAACGTATTAGTATATATGCTATTTTCAAGGTCAAACAATAAATTGATATCATTTTAGACAGCATCAAAGCAGATTTATGATTTTTGGTGTCCACAACGTGGTTATCCCGACGTAGTGGTGATGCCAGAAAGAAACCCCCAACATTGCATTGCAGGTAAACTATAAGAGGACCGCCATTTTTCCAAGGTCACACTATACATTGATATCATTTTTGACAGAAATGAAGAAGCTTCGTGATTTCGGTATCTATCTTAGGTTTTTCAGGTACGTCCTACATATAGTGGTGTGGCCACAAAAACACACTAGACGTCGCTTTGTAGGTAAAAGCCAAGGTGCCAGCGATTTTTGTCATGGCTCAAAAATAAATTAATTTCGTTTTTGACATAATTAAGGGAGGTATATGATTTTGTTGTAGACAATGGTATTTTCAGATACACGCGACATAGTGGTTTGGCCATCAACCACCATTGTAAGTAGTATTCAAGATTCCTGTCATTTTTCTACAGTCAAAAATAATATCAATATCAATTTTGACAGAAAGGAAGCAAATTTTCTGATTTTGGTTTCTGCTAGAAACTTGCCCGCCACGGATTTTAGGCTATGCTGACATAATGCTGTGTCCAGAAAACAACTTAGACATTGCATTGTGTGTAATATGTAAGATAGCCATCATTTGTCTAAGTTGAAACATTAAATTGGCAATACAGTAATTCATTTATAGTAAAATCCAAGATGAGGGCGAACAACATGTAAATTGATATAATGTTTGATACAAAAAAAAACAGTCTACAACAGTGTGTGTGTCTGGGGGGGGGGGGGGATTCAAGGTAGGAGAGACCCGTGTATATTGGACCATTGTGTATATACTTATCGGACCACCGCTAGCCAGACTAAAATAATAATATGAAAGCTTCACCTATGGCATCATAATTATGGGAAAAGCTTCCAATTTTAAAAAGCATAATTTAGTTCGTAACTGTTACATCTCTTGAAATAAATTTCGTAAAAATCAGAAAAATGTTTTTGATCGTGTTTTGCGTATTTTCTCTTTAGTTGAAACAGTCAGCATTCTATAACTATTGTAACATTCTTGATCGGGTTAATTGTAAGTGCAAGCAATGTGTGTGTGTGTAATTTGAACCATTGGTCCAAATTATACACCACTGGTCCAATGCACACGACATCTTTTAAAGATATGTAGTGAACCGTTGGACCGCTTTACACATCTTTAGGTCCTATATACACGCAACCAAATTAATTGGATTAGCATGGTATTTCCACTGTAATGTGTGAACGCAGTGGTGTCAACCGTAAAATATTGGCAGATGATTTATAAGAATGAAGTAATATGGTTACCAAAGTTCAAATGCAAATATTTAACAGCATTGACACCTTTATTAACCCTTTAAGTCCTCATGATGCATTAAAGCATCATTTTACATCCCTGAAAACAGACTTAATTTCCCTACAACTAAGGGCTTTTTAATGAAAATCTCCATGAAACTGGCTTACCAATACATGGCAATTTTCTTTGTTCTATGTCTATGTCTATCGTCTTCATCCACTACAAGTCGAGAATTGCGACAGCAATTCGCGGCTTGTAGTGGATGAAGATGCCAACGGTAAATTCAGGCCTGAAAGGGTTAACTACGTGATATAGATTGTGAATCCCCATTTATCACTACACATGGTTATGTTATGTCTATGAAAATATTATATAGTTAGGGCCTAGACTGTTAGTACGGGCTGGTTACTGCCTAACCTCATTAAAATAAGAATACATTTATCTGTTATCACGTAAAAACTAATCTAAGTAATATCTGAATATACAGATCAGCTGGTCCAATTTACACACATCATGGTTCAATATACACACTGGGTGTGTATATTCACTGGGTGTGTATATTGGACCGATTTACCTCCGAATTAGAGTATATTATAAAAATGATGCATTGTTCACACAATAGGACTTCATATTTGTACTTCATATATGTAGCTGTTATGATGCACTTGTTGTCAAAAAAAGTTGAAGTAGATATCTCTAATACATCACTCTCAGGACAAGATTTTCCTCAAGTGATCCAATATACACGGCTCTCCCCTACTTAAATCAAAGATGATCAAACAATAAAAAAGGCGAAAAATATTTTTCTACAGGATAGAAACCGCTCTGTGATGCTGGTGTCTACTATGGTGTTTTCGGATATATCGGGCAAGATGGTGCAACCAGATATAATTTTAGAATTTACATCGTGACCAGAACCCATGATGATCACTAAAATGACAAAATTACTAACATGGATACAGGCCTGATACCAAATGCACATAACAAACAGGGTCTCTATATGTATTTTCTTCCTAGCCCGACAGCATCAGTATTGTATTGTGTTTCTAGTGGGAACAATTTTAGCTCCAATCAGTTGTCTATTTAATAACGGGTCACCATAATAGTCAACAAATCATTCATATAGCATGTGTAACGAATATTACTATTCAACATCCCTGAATTTTCGAAACAATATAGGTCCATGTATTAAAAAAATGTATGTATTAAAGAATGAATGACAATTACATCAAATTTGCCCTGAGGTACTTTCGGGCCACACCTGAAAACCCTAAGATAGACACCAGACGTGACTAAAGTCATGATGAATCTGCTTAAATTCTGTCAAAAATGATATTACTTGATTGTTTGATCTTGGAAAAATGGCGGCCATGCAATATCTAGGGCGCTTTAATCCAAGATGTATATTCATAAGAAGTGAACTAGATAACAATACATTTGAAATAAAATACAATTAAATACTCTATAACAAAGTTGAATATTTTTCTATATGCGACATTGAGCTAAACGGCCGCCATTTTGAAAAACGCGTTTTTCATTTTCAGATTTGAATTCTAGACATGATTTTTAGAAAATTGCAATACAACATTTCAGGCGGCCGGCCACATTCAAATATTTTGACTTCACATGACATTTCATGTTACAAGCTGACATCCACCACCAAGCACTGCACAATAGAACCACTTTCATCACCAGGGTGGATGTCAGTCTCATTTTTCAGTTTGAGGGTCATTTTTTTCAAGATGGCATCCAAGATGGCCACTGGCTTATAGTAATACTTGGGAAATAGTGTAATTTTGTTAATTTCAGCTAATTTTTTTGTAATGCACAATTTCAACCACTTTAGTGGGCAGTGCATCATTTAGACCACTCCCGTACAATTTTGGGCAATATGTATCCTTTTTAGCGCAAGAGGCTTTTTAGCGAACAGATGGTCACTAATGTAAATTTGAACATAATTATTATACATAATAACTAATTTACTATCAATTGTGACTATTTGTCATCAGTACAATAATGATGGTAATGGGATGCTTATTGACTAATTGATTTTTCTTTTAGTGATTCAAGATGGCGTCCAAGATGGCTGCCGGCGTATAGTCAAATTTAGAATATCATGCGAACTGGTCAATTCAGCTCATTTTCGTAATAAACCTTTTTAACTAGTTTGGTGCTCACCGAACCCATATAGACCGCCATAAACATGGTTCAGATTATGATTCTACACGTCTTCCCCTGACACAACCACCAATAAAACCTTGTATATATTGGGAGATTTCAACTAACATCTAGATAACTCAAATGGAAACACCAACCAATTCAATGAAATCCTCACATGTTTCGATCTCAAGCCGCATATTAATTCCCAACTCATGTTCATGGTTATTGGCTAGGTCTGCTTATCACCAAACGCATTTCTAATTCTATCAAATCAGTATTTTCGGCAGCAGGTATCTCGGACCATCTTGCCGGCATATCAGAAATTGACTGTTGTAAGAAGAAATAGAACAAAGAAAAAATATCGTTTTGAAAAATAAACAAAATTGATTATGAATCGTTTCCTTCTGATATTTTTAATTCGGAGCTAAAAAAGAAACCAGAGAAAGATCTCTCGGCACTATGTCAACAGTATGATTCTGTTCTTAGCTCTATTTTAGACAAACACGCTCCTGTAAGTACAAAGACCCAGAAAACCACCAACTCCATGGATGACTCCGGAAATAATGAAGGCTAAAACCATCCGCCACAATCTCGAACGAACATGGCGGAGATCTCGCACACATTTAGATCGTTCTCGTTACAAACATCAATGCCACCTGTGTAACAGAATGATGACAAAAGCTAAATCAAAATATTTAGCTGATGTTATTTCAGAAAATTCGGTCAATCCCCGTCGCCTATGGAATTAAATAAATAATATTCTGCATATAATTCCAACTCCTGCTCTGCCAGAATTCACGTCAGTGAAATCACTTTGTGATCATTTCTCTAGGTATTTTGTGGATAAAATTGAAACTATCCGTTCCAAATTTCCAGATAAAGTACAGAATATTCCACAAGTGCAAATACTAGAAATTAGATCCAAAATGAACGTTTTTAAACGTGCATCAGAGGATGAAATCAAAAAGCTTATTTTGAGCTCATCGTCAAAATCATGTGATATGGACCCCATACTGGACCACAGTGGAAACTAGTACATTTCCTCAAAATTTCAAAGAAGCTCTTGTAAGACCACTTCTGAAAAAAAAATATCTTCTTAAAAAACGAGCTGAAAAATCACAGGCCTGTATCCTACTTAAGTTTCATTTCCAAAATCTTAGACAAGATAGTAGCCAATAGGCTGCACGCTCATATAAAAAATAACCATCTATCTAATCCAATACAATCGGCCTATAGGAAACATCATTCTACAGAAAGTCTAATTCTACTTAAAGTACATAACGATATCATTATTAGTATGGACGAGGGTGAAGTTACGGCTCTGACCTTGCTTGAATTGTCGACCGCCTTCGACACCATTGACCATGCTATATTAACAGATCTGATTGGTATGGAATATCTGGCCAGGCTCAAATTTGGTTTTCTTCTTATTTGCAAAATAGGCATCAATTCTTAAAAAATTAAAGACACTCTGTCAGATAAAGTCACACTCTCATATGGAGCTCCACAGGGCTCTGTGCTAGGACCAGTGCTTTTTAATTTACACACTACACCACTCAGCGCTATTATCTCTGGTTTTGACATAAACCACCATCTTTATGCCGATGATACTCAAATTTACATATCTCTATCAGTTTCAAACGCTAAGGAATCTCTTGAGAAGTTGCATCATTGTTTAATGGGTGTGTCGGCCTGGATGACAAGATCTAAGCTAAAGCTTAATTTCTAGCAAGACAGAATTTCTTCTTATTGGGACCAAACTTCAAAGAGAAAAAATCTTGAATAATTTCCCATGCTTAATTCTAAGTAAAGACACAAATCCATCTGCATCAGCTAAAAATCGTGGTGTACTATTCGACAGTAGTCTGAATTTCCGAAAACGCATATCCCAAACATATAGGGCATGCTTCTATCATGCCCGTGACTCGCGTCGAATTCGAAAATGTCTGGCCTTAGATCTTGCCAAGCAAATTGCAGTGGCACTCGTCAGTAGTAAGTTAGATTATTGTAACTCACTTTTTCCACAATATGTCAGAAAAGGATATCGCTAGATTACAACGCGTTCAAAACTGCCTTGCAAGAGTGGTAACCAAGGACCCACGATTTAGTCGTTCCGTTCCAATTCTAAAACAATTAAATCGGCTTCCTGTCAAGTTTAGCATTCATTTTAAAATATGCGCAATAACTTTCCGAACCCTAAAATACAACCAACCTGCAAATCTGGCTGACTTACTTGTTCGGCCGAAATGTTCAAGATACCTGCGCTCCACAAATTTAAATAGATTTGTTTGATCATCGTATAAAGATTAAGACTGGGCAAGAGCTCTCTCTATATCTCGTCCAGCCTAATAGAACGCCCTGCCTGTGCCAATACGTAATGCCAAAACAATATTAACATTCCGGAAATCACTTAAATCTCACCTATTTGACCTGGCTTTTTCACTCTAGTCCCTCAGCAGCCCGGCTCCCTGTTGACGAACCTGCTTTGGCCTCGATTATGACACATGATCACGCTAAGGATTTGTGCGCCTCTGACCTCGGTCCGCTGAGGATATAGGCGCTATAGGAGTTTTATTGATTGATTGATTGATTGCTTGATTAATTGGTTTGGGGGTATTTTCCCAAGGTTGACTCTGTGGCTGTCGGACTTTTAATAGATAACAGAAAAACACATAGCTTCAAACCCTGCAAAAATTTATTTTTCAATATTAGCTTTTCGAACACGCATGACACATCTATCATCAGCGATCATTAGACATATGGGATATAATATGACACCAACAGACAGACAGACAGACAGACAGACAGACATACAGACAGACAGAGCTCCTTGTTACATGAGAATGCATATGTCCGGAGCAGCTACAATTGCATATAAGCAGAAATGCATAACAAGAAATGGATAGCTCCGGCCTCTTGATTTCAGACACTACGTCAACAAAATTGCATGTAACTCAAAAACTATTTCACCTATAAACTTGGTTCCAGTGTCATCAGAAAGAGCGATCATGTATCTTTTACTTGCGGCTTTTCATAATATTAGTAATGTTGTATGGTAGTTGCTGGATAGTAATATCCATCAAATATTCAGGTAAAGTTGCTATTTCACATGTATGTCCCGCCTAGTTTATTTTCTGGGCACATGCGGCGCTCCTGTGCCTTATTTACATGTTTACCAAAACATGAGCACGTGCCATCTGCATGTTTTCTCACAACATTGGCATGTGGTTCTGAGGACATACAAGCTGTACACAGAATTTCACCAAGCATGACAGGCTGCACAAATTCATGAAAATTCTATGGTGGCTTGTTCTTGTCGTGTTATTATTAAACGAGAATGCTACCTTAATTGAAATAAATGTCCCTTCATGGCAACATATAGCTAGGTTATTCAATACCGTCTTATTTAATCCTAATTATGTTTGGACCTTTTGGTCCGAATATATTGAGTTTTGTAATTATAGACTTTAATGAAATCAGCCATTAATTAGTTAATAATGTAGACTAACTGTCGATCAGTTAAAACAATCGCTGACCTGAGTTAAAATGGCCACCATTCACACTTTTTCAAGTACAAATTCCAAATTTAATTTTCTGGCCACCCTGCCCGCAAGGTGTGACAACCTGCCCGTGGCCATCCTGCCCGTGGGGTGCGGCACCCTGCCCTTGGCCACCCTGTCCGTGGGGTGCGGCACTCTGCCCGTGGCGATCCTGCCCGCGGGGTGCGGCACCCTGCCCTTGGCCACCCTGTCCGTGGGGTGCGGCACCCTGCCCGTGGCTATCCTGCCCGTGGGGTGCGGCACCCTGCCCTTGGCCACCCTGTCCGTGGGGTGCGGCACCCTGCCCGTGGCTATCCTGCCCGTGGGGTGCGGCACCCTGCCCTTGGCCACCCTGTCCGTGGGGTGCGGCACCCTGCCCGTGGCTATCCTGCCCGTGGGGTGCGGCACCCTGCCCTTGGCCACCCTGTCCGTGGGGTGCGGCACCCTGCCCGTGGCTATCCTGCCCGTGGGGTGCGGCACCCTGCCCTTGGCCACCCTGTCCGTGGGGTGCGGCACTCTGCCCGTGGCCATCCTGCCCGTGGGGTGCGGCACCCTGCCCTAGGCCACCCTGTCCGTGGGGTGCGGCACCCTGCCCGTGGCCATCCTGCCCGTGGGGTGCGGCACCCTGCTCGTGGGGTGCGGTGGGGTGGTCGTCCTTTCAGAGTGTGTTTTAAACCAATATTTGCATGATTTTGGATCTCGGTTTTAAATAAAAACCTCTTAGATTATTTTTAGTATTAGACTGTATGCTGTTCTGTATCCCAGATAATGAATTGAATGGGGGCTTTATGACACCTTTGTGCACATATAGGCCAAACTGGGCTAGGAGAACCTCCTGAGGATGGTGAGGTGAACGAGATGACACTGCCCTTCAGATACAGGATTCGAAATTCGAACCCTGGCGGTCTGATGCCGAGCTCGCTACTCCTCGGTCCCGGTCCCCACAATATTGAATGTTTACGAGTAAGCAGGGAAGAAACATTTGGTTTCTTTGAAAATTGAATGCTAGAGCGGGGTTTGAACCCGCGATCTCCGACTTTCCAAGCAGGCTGGCAGCTTTAACCACTGCACCAGGTCCACCGCACAGCTAGAGAACGTTCCAGTCAATGAACACAATTAATGGCCACGAGGCGTTGAACGTGGGGATGGGGCTGAGCTGTATGGAAGGGACTAGGGCTCATAATTCATACATGCGTTGTTCAATATTCATTACGCTATGTTGGTTCTTCTATGTGTCTACATTCTAAAGTGCATCGCTCTATGTCGCTAGTTTTATTATGCTATGTTTAATATTTCATATGCCGAGTGACAAATTTCAAAGTGGGCATTATGCTATGATGCGTTGTGCAATATTCATTATGCTATGTTGGTTCTTCTATGTGTCTACATTCTAAAGTGCATCGTTCAATATCGCTAGTTTCATTACGCTATGTTAAATATTATATGTGCTATGATGCGTCTTCTACAGGCCTATTGCTGCATATAAAGTGCAATGTTCAATGACAATGTCTCTACTTTTAGTATGCTATGTTCAATAGTCTAGTTCTAAGTCAAATTTAAGAAAAGGCAGTCCCCAGAATGACTGGTGTAATATGCATGCAATTCAACAAGCACGCCCCACACGTATACCACGTGGCCGATCAGAGCGAGCCACACAGCTGAAGCAGAATGAGATGAGGAATCTAGGATGTAGCACAATGCAATCTGGAATACAGTCGAGCCTCTCTATAGCGAACACGCTTAAAGCGAATTTCTGGGTATAACTAATAGGATTACATACATGTATTTAGGCCTATATTGTGCTCATTGCGAAGTCGTTTACTGCGAAATTCGTTTATTACGAACCATTTTTTGATCCCCAAAATCACATTTTACCCTCATATAATTACGAATTAAAAAAATGCAACCGGAAAATAATTTCACCTAGTGAAAGGCAACACAACTTTGAGCCAACGCTGTTCCAGTCTGAACAACATTAGGCCCTATCTTCAATCGTGATTTTTTCTACAGTTAAAATCAGTCATTTACGAACCGATAATTTAAGATTTTATTAGGTATTGAATGTAATAAGCAGTTTACACACGTTTTCAATGATGATCGTGTTTGTTTTAGTGTAAAAAAGGCGTTGAGTAGGCCTATGTAAAATGACGTTTTCAGTCCCGCTGGTCGCATCCAATATTTACTTCCCATGAACGAATTAAATTAAGTTTAGGTGTACTGTAGAATTATTGCTATACATTTTGTAGCTAAAAAAAATATATAAAAAAAAAGAATATAGTGATAAAAAACAATCAAGTTTGCGATGCATACACCTAAACACAAATTACGGCTGGAAACGTCACGTACATGTAATGTACCCACAGTGACGCTTGAGAAAAAACTAACTTGCATTCCAGTGTCACACAAACCCTGCAACTTATGTTATTGTTGCTATATTTTAAAAAAAATTGGTTTCATAATTCGTCAATTTGAGTTTACCTCAAGTATAGCAACATTTTAATATTTAATATTTAGTCGGAACCCTTACATAAACACGTGTACCATTACGCTTTGATCACAACGATAACGGCGATGACTGTCACGTCATAGACTTTAATAAGCCCAAGGAGCTATTCTTGCCGGTATAGTAATATAATAGTGATACATTTTAATTTAAAGTTAGCTTCGTAAAGTCAGCATGAATGTTCTTTGGTACCATTTTAAGTGTATTATTATTACTGCATACACTTTGATAGTGTTTCATGGTATTTTTTTCGTGTCCTTGATTTATTATTAAGACCTTCTTTTTTATGTTACCATAATTAGTAAATTTTTTTATCCACATAATATGTTTTAATACATACAGAGTGACACGAATCGTATGTATACACATATACAGTCTATATCTCTCTACATAACTAGGCTATGTGCATTATCAATACCGTGGAATGCTCAGACCGATCTTAGATGGGGAGGGATGGGAAGATCACGCTTGAAGCGAATTTCGGATATATTACGAAGTATTTGTTCAGGTCCCTGGTACTTGGTTATAGCGAGGTTAGACTGTAATCGTATAGTTCCGCATCATACTGTAAGATTTCGCTGCGGCGATGTGTTGATTTGTAGGCCTACGTACCGCTAACATACACATCAGCACATACCCTAGAGACAGACTGGTCTGTGTCAAGACAACCCAGCAAATACAAGACGTTCACCCAATGTCGATTAAATGTTGGCGCACAATCTGCGATTCCAGTCCAGTTTTTTTTATTTACCACATGTTATTTATCTGTTTACCACATAGACTAGCTTTTAAAGTATACAATATTTTCCAAGGTAATTGTCTGGGTAGTCCCCCCATCACTAGCAAATAGTGCTCGTGAAATTTCATGTAATTCTTTAATAGGCATATGACTTAGAACTAGAATAGCACGTTAGGCCTACTAAACATAGCATGATACAACTAGTGGCATTGAACTTTGCATTTTAGAATGTAGCACCGAAAATGGACCAGCATAGCATAATGCACTTTGCCACATTAGTAGAAGCAACATAGCATAATGCGCTTTGAAATTTGTCACTTGGCACATAGCATATTGAGCATAGCGTAATGAAACTGGCAACATTGCATTTTAGAATGTAGCACAAAAGACGAGCCAGCATAGCATAACGCACTTTGCCACATAGAAGAAGCAACGTAGCATAATGTACTTTGAAATTTGTCACTCGGCACATAGAATATTGAACATAACGTAATGAAACTAACAACATTGAACGATGCACTTTAGAATGTAGGCACATAGAAGAACCAACATAGCATAATGGATATTGAACAAAGCATGTATGAATTATGAACCCTATTCCCTTCCATAGAGCTGTGGGGTCTATTGTGGACTCATGTTTCAATTTATGCGGGATGCTTGTACTCTACATGTGGCATATTACCTGGAACACCTTGAAAAATTATTGTCAATTACACTACGCTCATATCAGACGTTGACTTATTAAATGTTGGGCAGCATCGGAGATAGTGGTAAGCAAAGGGAAATGTCCACTTGAGACCACCATTGAGCTTGAACTTCGCAAGATTCAAATAGGCTGGTATCTCGCCTGAATACCTAGCATAGGCTTACACAAGAGATTGAGCCAAATGTTGTTCCAGCATTGTAGATGGTTGGCCATCATTAAACAAGATAATTGGTTCAACGTCTGTAATTTAGCCCCAAATGTCCCTCTAGTCAAATGAACTAGTCACTAACAGTCTCCCCACTCTAAAAGTGCTGGTTTAATGCTGGTCTGAAGTCTATGACGTTGGATCAATATTAAGCCACCATGGTATAAGCGTCTCGTATTTACTTGTGTTGCAGACGTTTCGCCGATGCTCGTTAAAATTTATGTTGGACCAGCGTCGCAGTAGGCCTATTGAGTTGATGTTTCGGTTTTGTATCATTAAATTAATTGTACAGATAACAGTTTCCATGAGCTTATTCACATAACATTACTGCTGTTGTATATCAATATAAATTTTAAGGATAATGACATTACACAATGAGATGATCATAGCTATGACAGCTCTTTAAAAACTAACGATTAGATACTCATTTCATTTTATTCCAGATTAACTCATTTTATTCTCATTCAAATAATATAATGCACCTAGACAAAAATGACAACCATATTATTTTCTTAATCTTAATGATATTTTTAGTGACATATGAGCCTGTGTAATTATTTTGGGACATCCAATTTGGAATGTCCGATGAAAACATATGATTCCTAAAAGCAAACATCTTTTTCTCTATATGTACTCTATAATAATTAGGTATGCTTAGCTATATGTGCGATTTTCATCTGATCTTGTCTGCTGCTTGGATGAGAGCTATTCGCGACATTTTCATCCAGGTGCTGGTCGCTAACACAGTATTTTGTGCCGCAAGCCATCTTAGATTCACCACCCAACAGTATACAGACATACCAGTATATTTCCTGTGTGTATTGTATAACTGTGCACTGTATTCGTTTGAGAACCACATACTGGTAATAACACAACAGTTTCTGGTTCTCTACAAAGGGGGTACAACAACAAACCCAAGCGGCCTATCAGAAAAGTATGTTGGTTGTCACAGCTACAAGCTAATTTAATAATTATGAGCTACCACTTTATCACTGGACCCAGGGACATACATGTGGACAGGCAGTTTCAGCGTGGTATCTGGTGGATATTACCATCCAGCGACTACCATGTAACATTTAAAATTTTACTAACAAAGTCCATTTAAAGATTATCGCTCTTTCTGATGACACCAGAACCAAGTTTATATGTGAAATAGTTTTTGAGTTACATGCAATTTTGTTGACGTAGTGTCTGAAATCAAGAGGCCGAAGCTATACATTTCTTGTTATGCATTTCTGATATAAGTATGGTAAACCACCGCTTACACCATAATTATCACGAAAATAGAAACCTTCTTGTACAGCCTATAATTGTCAGAAACCTGATGATGATTTCATATTTCGGGTGTTTACTTTTTAACAATTGTGTCAATATTCAAGCTGTTTTTTTTATTTCCAGTGGTCAACAAAGTATCTGATATTGTGCATGCTGAAAAAGTAGGAAAAAAAGAATGTAGACACATATATAGTTGAGTTCAACTATATTGTATCAGCCAAGTTGATTCATTGACTCCTGATCTTCCTATTAGTATAGCTACACAATCTGACTCAAAGTAAATGTGACTTTGCAAATAGCAAAAATTATCTTGTCTCAGATCAGTTTTTTGAAAAAAAGTGAACAACTAACGTGTTATGTATAATATAAAATTGGGTTATTTTGATCATCTTTTGTCATGTCCCCTATAGTTCAAATAAGTTTTGATTTTGGCAGCACCAGATATATCTTCAGCTCATCCATGTGCTGCTGCACAGATACCTGGGTATTCCTCACCCTAAAATGTCAAAAGGACAATTTATCTTCATAGGTTGAATATATAAGTAAGTTACTTGCATAGTAAAGCTGCAAAAACTCAAATGTAAATCGCTTGTTTTGAATGAAATCAACTTAGTGCCTCTCATGAGTATATAACCTCGAGTTGTACTGTTATCTGGTTATATATTTATCTATATATAACAGCATATATACTATCCTGATTCTACTGAAATATGGTGCAAGTCCTGTACTTCTTACAAGCTGTACACTGACCATCAAGTGTTGTGTGTCCCCCACTTATTCACTGTTATAAGGTCTATTCGTCCCCCGTCATTATTCAGATGGACTAGTTTCCGACAACAATTGATTGTTTTTGTCAAAAAGATTACTTGAAATTAGAGGATTGTTTTTAATGCAATTTGTGTTCGGAGAAGCTTGAATTGGTATTGATATCATAAATGGGGTAGTTACAGCAGGTTTTTTTTAAACTACATAATTTGTTAAAGCATCCAATATTCAACTATTTATGCTGTTATGTTGTTATTTTTTTCTCATTGTGTTCAGCTTGATGACATGCTCAAATATTGGGTGCGATCTTTTTCCTGTGGATGATAGAGCCATTCCAAGATACATTAATTTACTAGAGAAAAACCTTGCCAATCATATAACAATTCTTCTGAAGTTGACATAGGATGACGACCAGACTTGTCATTTTTATTTATTTTATCTCCATTTTTAAATTAACAGCAACTATTTATATTTCTTTAAAGAACAATATTTCAGTCATCGCCATCTGGAATCTTAGTCCATGTGCGTTATTTTAAATGATTTCTGAAAAATAAACACAACAGGGTGAGGCATACGATAAAACCTCATCATAGATACTAAAATCACCCATCTATCACTATTTCAAGAAGTGTTATGGATATTCATTGCTCAACTCTGACGCACTGTTAGCCATTGTGTTTATAACCTTGAATATTGTCCTCAAATATGATTATATTTTAATATTATTAACACTTATTACAATATTCAATTTTAATTTTGATCTAGTTTCTGAAAACTATAATCCATTGGCAGACTGAAAAACCCTAGGCGGACACCAAAACCATGCTATACTTACTGGCAGGCCTACTTCTCTTCTTGTTCGGAAAAGGAATTGCAACTTTTGACAAGTGCTTGTTTTTGTGTTAAAACTAAAAAACGGAGACTGACACCAATCTATTTTGAAGCTTATTAAATACTGTGATGATTTTGGATTGATAAGAACCACAGTCCAGACCTACATGATATAACTATAAAACATCACAATACGGAAGACAAAAATAAACTGCTATCATAATTATTAAATCAATTTTGTCAAAAAGTAGCCACAGTAGCCACAAAGTAACCACAGAGTAGTCACAGAGTAGCGACAAAAGTAGCCCCAGAGTAGCCCCAGAGTAGCCACAGGGTAGCCACAGAGTAGCCACAGAGTTGTCATATAGTAGCCACAGAGTAGCCACAGGGTAGCCACAGTGTAGCCACAGAGTAGTCACAGAGTAGCCACAGAGTAGCCACAGAGTAGTCACAGAGTAGCGACAAAGTAGCCACACGGTGGCCACAGAGTAGTCACAGAGTACCCACACAGTAGCCACAGGGTAGCCACAGAGTAGTCACAGAGTAGCCACAAAGTAGCCACAGAGTAGCCCCAGAGTAGCCACAGAGTAGCCACAGGGTAGCCACAGATTAGCCACAGAGTAGCCCCAGAGTAGCCCCAGAGTAGCCACAGGGTAGCCACAGATTAGCCACAGAGTAGCCCCAGAGTAGCCACAGGGTAGCCACAGAGTAGCCACAGAGTAGCCACAAAGTAGTCACAGAGTAGTCACAGAGTAGCCACAAAGTAGCCACAGAGTAGCCCCAGAGTAGCCATAGGGTAGCCACAGATTAGCCACAGAGTAGCCACAGAGTAGCCCCAGAGTAGCCCTAGAGTAGCCACAGGGTAGCCACAAATTAGCCACAGAGTAGCCACAGAGTAGTTACAAAGTAGCCACATGGTAGCCACAGAGTAGCCACAGAGTAGTCACAGAGTAGCCACAAAGTAGCCACAAAGTAGCCACAAACTAGCCACAAAGTAGCCACAGAGTAACCACAGAGTAGCCACAGAGTAGCCACAGAGTGGCCACAGAGTAACCACAAAGGAGCCACAAAGTAGCCAAAGAATAGCCACAGAGTAGCCACACAGAGTAGCCACAGAGTAGCCACAAAGTAGTCACAGAGTAGCCACAAAGTAGCCACAGAGTAGCCACAGAGTAGCCACAAAGTAGTCACAGAGTAGCCACAGAGTAGTCACAGAGTAGCCACAAAGTAGCCACAAAGTAGCCACAAACTAGCCACAAAGTAGCCACAGAGTAACCACAGAGTAGCCACAGAGTAGCCACAGAGTGGCCACAGAGTAACCACAAAGGAGCCACAAAGTAGCCAAAGAATAGCCACAGAGTAGCCACACAGAGTAGCCACAGAGTAGCCACAAAGTAGTCACAGAGTAGCCACAAAGTAGCCACAGAGTAGCCACAGAGTAGCCACAAAGTAGTCACAGAGTAGTCACAGAGTAGCCACAGAGTAGCCACAGGGAATATAACGTCACAATGTTGATGTGAAGCATACGACAAGGGAATTCAGTAAGTTAACGGTGAGTACGCGTAGAGCAATGACCCATATCCGTGTGTATGATAGTCTGATATTGTGGAAAGCATTCTGCCGTTCAAAGCCAAAGCAGCTTATCTGTTTACTTTACAAGCATATAATGCCTTTTGCAGTGCAGCATTGTTCCACTTGGTTGCTGTTTGGCCGTATGTTGATTACTGTGTTGTCGAGACGGTGTAGTGTCACTGATCTGTCTGAAGCAAGATGAAGATACAAGGACGTAAACACTCGTATGGACAGCCATGCGGACGTATGCTGATGTATGGACAAACATGTGGAGTGACCAGGCGTATCCTGACTATCATCCCTGTGGGGATCATCTTTTTGTTCATATATTTTTTTGCTGGTCATATAACCAACCAAGAAGCAGTCGTGCGATGGAAAACAAAGACCGAATCGTCATCAAATAGCAGTAAATACGTGCCTTGTCCAACACCACAGGAGGTCAAAACAACACATCTGATTGATTCTGATACACTTAGAATATTGTTCTGGACGGAATGGGTCAAGGGTAATTGGTGGTTTCTTCCCAACACCTCGCTGGTCAGTTGTGGAGGTGTTAAGTGCCAGTATACACATGATAAGTCACTGGAGAATGTGAGCCATGCCCTCTTATTCTACATAGCTCCCCGTACGTATTACCAGCAGAACAAGACATTACAGTCCATACTGCCACAGACAAGGAACCCCAAACATTACTGGATTGGACATTTTTCCTCATCACCCGTCGATGGTGAGTTTGAAGGTTTGGATGAGATGAACAGCGTGTTGAATCTGACAAATTCACATGATCATAAAGCTGAAATGCACACACCTTTCGGTTATTGCCAGAAATCAGAGCATTCAGAAATGTTGGATACTAATTACGCCAGTGGGAAGACAGGTCTGGCGAGCTGGTTTGTAAGCCATTGCAAAACCATAAATAAACGTCATGAATACGTGGTGGAATTAAAAAAGTACATAACAGTTAACGTGTATGGTAAATGTAAAGATAAAAGTCTAGGTTCTCTGGGGATACGATGCGAGTCGAATAAGATGTATGATAGGAACTGCGATGATTCGCGCGAGACGATGAACTCACACAAATTCTACATCGCTTTTGAAAATGCTAACTGTGAGGATTACATCACGGAGAAAACGTTCAAGATCCTGGAGCCCGGCATGACCACGGTACCCATTATAATGAGCGGGGTGACGAATCTTGAACAGATCCTACCACCTAAATCTTACATAGATGTCAACTCGTTCACCTCCCCCGCTGAGCTGGCTAAATACTTGGTGCTTCTGGACGAGGATGATGATTTGTACAACGAGTATTTTGCGTGGAGAGCCACGTACACCTGTGTTCTCAGCTGGATCCCTTGTGCGTTTTGTAGAGCTTTTCACAAAGTGTACGGCCATGAAAACACAGTGACTGATATAATGAGGGTATATGGTAAACAAGGGAATTGTGAAGAACGCTAACTCAGCTGAAATAATGCTAGTACCGAATACTTCTAGGTCAGTTTAAGGGGAGGGGTCATTCCAGATGTAAATCATCAGAGATTCCAGACTATTTAACTCTTTTCAAATCTCATCTGATAATAATTACCGTTTGCTTATGGTAAAACTTTTCCAGTGATAAAAATGATGTTCAACACTTCAAGCGAGCGCTAGGATATATAATTATTTTGTTTACCCACTTAAGGTTGTGTCACGCTGCCGCGACCCACAACTTTAAGTAGGCAAAATTGCTTGCATTTGTGCAGTTTGAATCAGAATATATGTAAATTTAGCTAATTTAATGGTCATTTCTTTTCATTTTTTTTGTTTGAAGAACAAATAAAATGGGTGAAAAAGCTTTAGACGTCTGGGCTTCCTCCAGTCAGGGGGGGGGGGGACAACTGGGCTTCCTTTAGCCACCGTGGCTGATTTACGGCTATAGAAGCCTGGGTTTCCTCCAGCCACCGTGGTTGATTTACGGCTTTAGAAGCCCGGGCTTCCTCCAGCCACCGTGGCTGATTTACGGCTATAGACGTCTGGGCTTCCTCCAGTCACGGTGGCTGATTTACGGCTATAGAAGCCTGGGCTTCCTTAAGCCACCGTGGCTGATTTACGGCTATAGACGTCTGGGCTTCCTCCAGCCACCGTGGCTGATTTACGGCTATAGAAGCCTGGGCTTCCTCCAGCCATCGTGGCTGATTTACGGCTATAGAAGCCTGGGCTTCCTCCAGCCACCGTGGCCGATTTACGGCTATAGACGTCTGGGCTTCCTCCAGCCACCGTGGCTGATTTACGGCTATAGACGTCTGGGCTTCCTCCAGCCACGGTGGCTGATTTACGGCTATAGAAGCCTGGGCTTCCTCCAGTCACCGTGGCTGATTTACGGCTATAGAAGCGTGGGCTTCCTCAAGCCACCGTGGCCTATGGCGAAATAAATTCATATGTGTAGGCCTCTATCTACTTTATTTTATTATTGATATTGATATCGTGGCACAACATTAAAACAACGCTGGTTCAGCGTATCGTGTTCGCTGGCCACATGTTCACACGGCAACACGCGGCACATCCATGCCTGGGCTAGATTTTCTCAAGCTAGCTTTTTCCAATCTACCAAAACAACGGGTGAGTGTAGGCTCTTATCATAAGGGAATTGTATATGGATAATAAAGCTGGTATTTCATCTCGTCGCTGTGGTGAAGCCCGGCGGCCCAGGATGTGTAAGCAAGGAGGTTATATAGAACCCCCTTGCTGTAAGTAGATAAGAAATTGTTTATTGACCCTTTTAGTCCTCACGATGCATTAAAGCATCATTTTACATCCCTGAAAACAGACTTAATTTTCCTACAACAAAGAGTTTTAGAATGAATATTTCCATGAAACTGGTTAACCAATACATGACGATTTTCTTGAATTTTTTACCCACTTCAAATCATCTTCATCCACTACAAGTCGAGAATTGCGACAGCAATTCGCGGCTTGTAATGGATGAAGATGACGATGTAAAGTCAGGCCTGAAAGGGTTAAAGTGACCAGTAAATACATATATTTCACATAAATAATATAATAGTAATATTAACACTTTAGTGGTATATAGGCCACCATTCAATTACCAGGGGGGTGGGGGGGGGGGGCTAGAGTATTTTTCAGATTAAATTTGCAAGAAATAAATAATTGTCTCAAGTACATGTTGCTAATAAATATTTAACCCTAAATAAATTCGAAATAATTAATTATTTGTGAAGTATCGCTTGTGAATCCTCGCTTCGCTCGGATCTTTAACTTCCAAAACAATGATAGGTCTAGTTTGGGATCCAACTTTATAGACAGAAAAAAAATTCTAAGAAAGTGAAGTAAATATTTATCTCCACACACAAACTGAAATATATATTTTGCTTGAGGCAGAGTGTTAAAAAAATGAAGTTCTCCAGATAGGAAGTGGAATGAAAAAATTCCAATTGAAAAACTCCAGCCCCTCCTAGTAATTGAATGGTTTCCCACTAAACAACCAGGTATTTCGTCTCTGTCACAAATCCACGCATAAGAGTAAATAAAAGACAAAATTGGCCCACATGAGATGAGATGTAAGTTAACGAGGTATATATAGTAAGGGATTATGTCGTCCCCTTGGATATGAAAGGGTATGTCTGCCACTTGTGGATTTGCATAAACAACCTTTCATATCCAAAGAAACGATATGTCCAACCACAGGCATTTGCATAGTTATTTATAATGCAAGCGTTCTGGTCAGTCAATGTCTCCAACAGTCCACAGTCTGTATACTCTAGAAAAGGAACAAGGTGTGAAACGACCCCCACCCCTTCATGGCTTTAAAGAGAGATCTTTTGCTCGACTTTCGCCATCGTCCTAATGCTATATTTAGTAACATTGCGTCATTTGCACTCAATGCTGCAGGCGGTGACGATTGGTTAAAAAGAAATATTCATCATGAGACACCATGTATTCAATGAAGGTCAACATTTGTGTACACCAGAGGGTACAATGTATGACCCCTACTATATAAGACTACTGGGGGTCTATTACGTAACAAGACCGAGGCGCATACAGCACTACTACCAACAAATAAAAGGCGTTGAACCGATGTTGTTTCAATGTTGAGCCAGCGTCGAAGACGATGGGCCAATATTAAAACAACATATTTCTCTGTCAGAGTAAACATGACAAGTCAGCGTCATCGACACCGAGCCAGCATTAAATCAACAGTGGTCAGTGTAGAGAGTTTGCTCTAGCGCCTATATCAGTATATCACATATAATATGGACTACACATACATGTAGGCCTACTCATCAGACTCAACGTATTTTGAACAATTTGGGATAATCAAATAATTAAACCTACATTTTCCAAACAATAAGCACGTTTTGGTGATGAATTGTTCCCAGCAAACACGAAACGTTTGTATAGCCTAACATTTGTACAGTGTTGGCCCAACGTCGAATACGTTGGGCCGGCGTTGTACAAATGTTAGGCCTATACAAATGTTTTGTGTTTGCTGGGTTGGTTAACTTTATGGATGTAGGCCTACTTTTCTGATCCATAGGTCACCGCCGGTCACGATTATATTTGTATTATTTTTCTTAGCACATTAAATACCAGCATGTTAAAGATATATAGAAGTTTATATAAATCAGAAATATTTACAAATCATTGATCTTTATTCCGCGAAATCTGAATAATTTCAGTTGTGAATTGCGTTTGCAAGAAATGAAATGAAATGAATGGGGTTTTAGGCCACCTTTGTGCACATAAAGGCTAAACTGGGCCAGGAGAACCTCCTGAGGATAGTGAGATGACACTGCCCTCCAGACGCACAATTCGAGATTCGGGCCCTGGTAGTCTGAGACCGAGCACGCTACCTCTCGGTCACGGAGGCTCCCCACAATATTGAATCTTTACGAAACATTTTGTTTTTTTGAAACTTGGAGGCAAGAGTGGGGTTTGAACCCGCAATCTCCAGCTTTTCAAGCACGCAGCTTTAACCACTGCAGCAGGGTCCCCGCCCTTGCGTTCGCAAGAAACAACTTTAAAGCCGCTCCTTGGGAGGACATCAATTTTCGTGTTTATTTTTGTAATGAAGTAGTGTACTACGTATCCCACAGATGATGATTAATTTTTCAGAGTTTTTAGATTTTTTTAAATATTTTTTATTAACATTTCTATGAATCCGCTTAAAACTCAAACAAACTTTTTGTATACCTAAACACTTGCTAAAGGATGTCCTGGAAGACACCAATTAGCGGCGACCGCTTTGATCTCATGCACCGTCCAAGACGTGGGAGTATGTGGTGTAAAGTGCTGTATAGTGCTGATTTGATTTGTTTACATGGCAATATACAACCTGGAAATATAACTATTTCACTCTTTTGTGGTGCTTTAAAATTGTTTTTAAATTTTTTGTATTTTTAGGTAAGATCAGTAGGCTGTATAGCTTCATATAAATTAAAGTTTCAAAATTGAAAATTTCTCATCCCACGGGGTCCCTTTAAGTGAATGAAAATAACTTGGCGATTAGAAGGTTAAAGTTAATTTGCATATGTTATCTGCACATTAAGCTGGTATTATGTTTAAAGGGCCTGTACCAATAAATGTACACATATTTTGACGGACCAGCTATTAATATGATAATAATATGATGTTCCTTAAGTTGGTATGCTGTTGCAAATGTATCTTGTTCAGCGAATCATATATTATCAGAAAGTAAATTTTAGTTTAAAACGACTCAATCAAGCTAAAATTGTCAAAAATTCATGCATGTCCATAATATAAAAAAACAATATCGGTTCAAAAAAAAGAATAAATTTTCGTCTGTAATCATGCTAATACATACACCATAAATGGTGGGTTTGTAGTTTAGCTCCTTTATTCTTTTTAATTTAAAGGTTCTGGCATTTTCGTGGGGATCACAAAAGTTATCAGTGTAAGGGTCCAATACAAGGCTAACCTGAACTGTTCTTAACAAGACGAATAACGAGAATAGATAATACCGCTTGTTGCCCTACTTTAACTTTTAACTACATGGTCTAATTTCATCATGCTTTAGGTACTATAGTTTCGCATAGTATGCACAAATATGAGTACGAATACAAACACGGCAAAAATCCTTCTTATAGCATTCTTATATTATTTTGGTGTGGGTTTTCACACATAAAAATGAACACAAATACGACATCTAGCAAAAATAAAAAAATAAACAAATTTGCCGGGTTTGTATTCGTATTCGCGCACATGTGAAGGTACAATAAAACGGATTTCGCATACGAATACGAACACAGCAAAATCCCTCTTATTTTTATTTTTGTACGGCCGTTTTTATTTGTCATTGAGTTTTGAATCGAGTGTCCAGACATCTGACCTCCATGATCTTTGGCTAGTATCCTACTATCTCTTCTAAGAGATCTGACCAATAGCGAGTGAGTATGGTGGGGCCAAATGTGAAAACAATTTCATTTACAATACACTAGAGAATTTTCAAATTTCATACCTCGCAAATTGTGCGTCTGAGCCTAGCAAATGAGTGACATTTGGGCCATTAGGGGTTATGATCCTGTAGGATAAAATCTATTGCTAAAAACGATTTCGGATTTACCTGAATCCAAAATGAATGACAATAAAAACAAAATGGAACGGTGCATCTGATGCTAGCAAGGACCGAAATTTAGACCCTGAAGAGTATAGTAGTACTAGGTACGTCGTATATGATTTTAGGATCGTAGAAAAACGTACATACATCCAAAATGGCCGACAGAGCTCAAAAAGGCCAGAAATTTTAGGGAAACCAAATAGCCGACAATTTTTTTTTTTTGGGGGGGAGGGGGGGGGGGGGGCTGTAACCCACGTACATATTATAGTTGCAGGTGAATAAGGGTTACATTTAATATATTTTTAGCCTCTGACCAGAGGCACAGTTTTCGATACATCAGCCACTTTAAATAATAGAGGGCTGCGCCCCTTTGGAAACATAGGTTTAAGGCTTCTGTGTACGAGAATTGGGTCAAAAATAGACCATGTAGCTACTAGCCATTTTGAAAATGCTCAGATGGTCACATAGAATCAAAATAGCTGACACTATTCCACATCGATAATGCATTAGATCTGTTTAAAGCAATCCTAGATCAGCCCTTGCCATATATATAAAATTAAAAACGGTGTGGGTGTATTACATGTAGACACTTTCAATACCAACACCACATTCAACAAAATAGCAGATTTAACCGTGTACCCCCTCTCCCGTTACGTGGCGCCGGTGTGAACTGATATGTTTTTTATGTTACTGGACTGTGTCTCGTTTAATTTCTATAGTAATTTCCCTTTGACATAGCTGCACAGGGAGGATAATTATACACGGGGGGGGGGGGGGGGGGGAGTGAACAACTTCAGTTATAAACTATAAGAATATCTCAGAGGCAGAGATATATAACAAAATACCCGAGTGCAGTGACATTGCAATATTAATCTCATGTTGTGTTGGAGATCAAAATGTTGAGCCAATGTATTTTCAATGATGAATCCCAGAGAAATCCCCATACTCGTAAGACATACAGAATTATATATAGTAAAGTCGCATTTTAAGTTGGTCTATTTTGGCGCCAAAATACATTTATCTATTTTTTCTAAAAAACATTGAGGGTTGGAACCTAGAACCATACCTAATGCTGACCCCCACTTCAATACTGGTGGTTCAATAACCATTTCAGCAGGAATGCAAACCAGTAGGCCCAATCGTAATTATGCTTCATTTAAATAGAGTTAGATCTACTAGTTGTCTTAAAGTTTAAGTTTCCCCAGTGCGACACTGCCCCGTAATGATCAAATTATGGCATTAAATTGACTATTGTGTAAAAAGTCTTCACTAATGATAGGCCTAATTGTACAACTGCTCCATCCTCGTACACTTGAGTGGATGTTATGGCCACCATTTGCTTGTTGTGCCGTGGATTGACTGGAGTGGATGTTATGGCCACCATTTGCTTGTTGTGCCGTGGATTGACTTGAGTGGATGTTATGGCCACCATTTGCTTGTTGTGCCGTGGATTGACTTGAGTGGATGTTATGGCCACCATTTGCTTGTTGTGCCGTGGATTGACTGGAGTGGATGTTATGGCCACCATTTGCTTGTTGTGCCGTGGATTGACTTGAGTGGATGTTATGGCCACCATTTGCTTGTTGTGCCGTGGATTGACTGGAGTGGATGTTATGGCCACCATTTGCTTGTTGTGCCGTGGATCGACTTGAGTGGATGTTATGGCCACCATCTGCTTGCTGTGCCGTGGATTGACTTGAGTGGATGTTATGGCCACCATCTGCTTGCTGTGCCGTGGATTGACTGGAGTGGATGTTATGGCCACCATTTGCTTGTTGTGCCGTGGATTGACTTGAGTGGATGTTATGGCCACCATTTGCTTGTTGTGCCGTGGATTGACTTGAGTGGATGTTATGGCCACCATTTGCTTGTTGTGTCGTGGATTGACTGGAGTGGATGTTATGGCCACCATTTGCTTGTTGTGCCGTGGATTGACTTGAGTGGATGTTATGGCCACCATTTGCTTGTTGTGCCGTGGATTGACTTGAGTGGATGTTATGGCCACCATTTGCTTGCTGTGCCGTGGATTGACTTGAGTGGATGTTATGGCCACCATTTGCTTGTTGTGCCGTGGATTGACTTGAGTGGATGTTATGGCCACCATCTGCTTGCTGTGCCGTGGATTGACTTGAGTGGATGTTATGGCCACCATCTGCTTGCTGTGCCGTGGATTGACTGGAGTGGATGTTATGGCCACCATTTGCTTGTTGTGCCGTGGATTGACTTGAGTGGATGTTATGGCCACCATTTGCTTGTTGTGCCGTGGATTGACTTGAGTGGATGTTATGGCCACCATTTGCTTGTTGTGTCGTGGATTGACTTGAGTGGATGTTATGGCCACCATTTGCTTGTTGTGCCGTGGATTGACTTGAGTGGATGTTATGGCCACCATTTGCTTGTTGTGTCGTGGATTGACTTGAGTGGATGTTATGGCCACCATTTGCGTGTTGTGCCGTGGATTGACTTGAGTGGATGTTATGGCCACCATTTGCTTGTTGTGCCGTGGATTGACTTGAGTGGATGTTATGGCCACCATTTGCTTGTTGTGCCGTGGATTGACTTGAGTGGATGTTATGGCCACCATTTGCTTGTTGTGTCGTGGATTGACTTGAGTGGATGTTATGGCCACCATTTGCTTGTTGTGTCGTGGATTGACTTGAGTAGATGTTATGGCCACCATTTGCTTGTTGTGCCGTGGATTGACTTGAGTGGATGTTATGGCCACCATTTGCTTGTTGTGCCGTGGATTGACTTGAGTGGATGTTATGGCCACCATTTGCTTGTTGTGTCGTGGATTGACTTGAGTGGATGTTATGGCCACCATTTGCTTGTTGTGCCGTGGATTGACTTGAGTGGATGTTATGGCCACCACTTGCTTGTTGTGCCGTGGATTGACTTGAGTGGATGTTATGGCCACCATTTGCTTGTTGTGTCGTGGATTGACTTGAGTGGATGTTATGGCCACCATTTGCTTGTTGTGCCGTGGATTAACTTGAGTGGATGTTATGGCCACCATTTGCTTGTTGTGCCGTGGATTGACTTGAGTGGATGTTATGGCCACCATTTGCTTGTTGTGTCGTGGATTGACTTGAGTGGATGTTATGGCCACCATTTGCTTGTTGTGCCGTGGATTGACTTGAGTGGATGTTATGGCCACCATTTGCTTGTTGTGCCGTGGATTGACTTGTGTGTATGTTATGGCCACCATTTGCTTGTTGTGCCGTGGATTGACTTGTGTGTATGTTATGGCCACCATTTGCTTGTTGTGCCGTGGATTGACTTGAGTGGATGTTATGGCCACCATTTGCTTGTTGTGCCGTGGATTGACTTGAGTGGATGTTATGGCCACCATTTGCTTGTTGTGCCGTGGATTGACTTGAGTGGATGTTATGGCCACCATTTGCTTGTTGTGCCGTGGATTGACTTGAGTGGATGTTATGGCCACCATTTGCTTGTTGTACCGTGGATTGACTGGAGTGGATGTTATGGCCACCATTTGCTTGTTGTGCCGTGGATTGACTTGAGTGGATGTTATGGCCACCATTTGCTTGTTGTGCCGTGGATTGACTTGAGTGGATGTTATGGCCACCATTTGCTTGTTGTGCCGTGGATTGACTTGAGTGGATGTTATGGCCACCATTTGCTTGTTGTGCCGTGGATTGACTTGAGTGGATGTTATGGCCACCATTTGCTTGTTGTGCCGTGGATTGACTTGAGTGGATGTTATGGCCACCATTTGCTTGTTGTGCCGTGGATTGACTTGAGTGGATGTTATGGCCACCATTTGCTTGTTGTGCCGTGGATTGACTTGAGTGGATGTTATGGCCACCATTTTCTTGTTGTGCCGTGGATTGACTTGAGTGGATGTTATGGCCACCATTTGCTTGTTGTGCCGTGGATTGACTTGAGTGGATGTTATGGCCACCATTTTCTTGCTGTGCCGTGGATTGACTTGTGTGTATGTTATGGCCACCATTTGCTTGTTGTGCCGTGGATTGACTTGAGTGGATGTTATGGCCACCATTTGCTTGTTGTGCCGTGGATTGACTTGAGTGGATGTAATGGCCACCATTTGCTTGTTGTGCCGTGGATTGACTTGGAGTGGATGTTATGGCCACCATTTGCTTGTTGTGCCGTGGATTGGCTTGAGTAGATGTTATGGCCACCATTTGCTTGTTGTGCCGTGGATTGACTTGTGTGTATGTTATGGCCACCATTTGCTTGTTGTGCCGTGGATGGACTTGAGTGGATGTTATGGCCACCATTTGCTTGATGTGCCGTGAATTGACTTGAGTGGATGTTATGGCCACCATTTGCTTGTTGTGCCGTGGATTGACTTGAGCACAGCTGAATGGGATAGGGTCAGTATGTTCATTGGTTTTCTATACAGTATAGACATGGCAGTGATTGTCACGCATAGACACATCCCAATTTCCCGTGGACTTGAGTGGATGTTATGGCGACCATTTTCTTGTTGTGCCGTGGATTGACAAAAACCTTTGAACTTTTCGAATACTTATCTAGAATAAATGTACGAGGTGTATACACCAGTGAAAAACATTCAAATTATGAAAAAGGTTTAAAGAAATTATTATTTTATATAATTTTAATAAATTATATATTTTCAAATAAAAACTAATCACAACTATTTTTCTAGTTAAATTTCTCAGCCTTATCAGATACATTTTTCGATTTACTGTCGTCGGCAATTACATAAACTTTAATATTTCAAACATTATTTCAAGATAAAAATATCTAAAAACTTTATTTTGACACTTCCATTACCATGCCCTACAAAAATCTTTAAAATTCATACAGCAACATATATGCACAAATTTCACCTACAACCTGTACAAATTTTGGAAATACGTATTTACAGTACATGCATTAGGTGTATGTATACTATTTACGAAAGAATAAATAAATAAGGTAATTTAAATAATTCAATGAAATATAGCAGTTTTAAATGAGAATTCTTCGCATCTATTGCTGAATTATTTTTTAGTTTCCTGCTGTCGAAAATTATATAAACTGTATTATTCGAAACATTACCGACCACTAAAAGGGTCAGAAATGCGTAATTGAAATATTTTAATCGCCATATAAATGCTAGAAATCCATGAGTAACATTTATTCACAATTAAATCGTACCAAACTTTTCTATATATTTTTCCTGTGACACTTACACACATTTATAAACTGTTTATGATTCCTGATGAGGCAGTAAAGCGTGCTAATATATTAATATATATATATCATCATCGTCCGAGGTTGATCCAAACAGCAGTATCTTATTATTCAGTGATGCTGGTACACGATTGTAACTTACACGCATGAGATCATTTTAGGCCAGTGATAGTTAAGACACTGAGAGATTGGAATATGACAATTAGGCCTACATTTCCTGACACATTTACACGCCATTAGCTCAAAAACTATTTTTGTAGCAGGTGGATCTTTCACTCATCAGTCTATGACCAATTTACCATCTTCTACCACCCACACATGAGCGTTCTTGGATATCGGTGTTGGATTGCTCTCGCCACTACTACGCCACTAATTAGCCCATTGAATAATTTGACACTCACACAGAGGCTGACGAAAACACATACTGTACCTCATTTACATAAAAACTGAACTGTCAAATGGTTGGCTTCTATGCCAGCGACCATATTTTGTCTTAATGGTGGTCTCCCGAACCATGTATTTACGGTTGCAGTGTAGGGTCATATGTAATTCCGTGGGAGCCTCATGTTAATTCTTGTCACCTAAGTTTTTCTCGTTCTGAATTTATTGTTGACACCAAAAAATAGGGTGCCATTTTTTTAGGTCACTTAAGGTCATTTTTCGACCCCTAGAGGTCATGACACCTAGATCTCCTTTATTTATTTAATTATTTTTTAAACACATGTCTTACTGTTAATGTCTTACTTGTTTAGGAATATCATCAAATTTGAAAAAAAAATGAAATATCATTTTGTGCCCGCTACATGTCATTTTAAGGTCAACTATTGCAAAATTTTCAAATATACCTATTAGTCCATGGGCCAGTATCGGTCACCATACACCCCTACTATTCACCCACACCAACTTTTTTAAGCATATGTCAAAAACATGAAAGGAGATGTTACCAGCAAAAAAATAGGGACGCTTTTATGGGGTACCCTAAAATCTGTCTGGAATTAGGGGGTAGGGTTACGTAAGGGTCTGTCGTTGATGTTCTGATTAACCAATCTGCACATGCAATATAATATATAAATGAAGTAGAGTAAATAGTCCAATGAAGTAGAGTAAATAGTCGTCTCTCCACATACGCTCAAACATGTTTTTTATTATAAACTAATCAGAATGAACAGCAAAACAAACTAGTCGACATGATCATTGAAAACAACATAATAAATGATAGTTATTAGATATATCCTCCCGGGATATATCACTATCTGACCTATGTTTTCTGAACCCAGATATGTAAATGCTTAAAAATGAGTGTTATTTATATTTATAAATGTCATACATATTTTTTAGTGAAATAATATTGCAGCCTTTCATGAAAATGAGTATATTTAGCCTGGGTTGAAATCTAAAACATGGAACTTTGCTCGGGATATTAGTGTATACTTTTGTATTCACTTGTTTTTACATAATTTGCTAAATGTGCTAAATGCGAATCTGTCGGATTACGTTCTATAGTTGAAGACCTTCACATTCAAATCAGCTAACACAAAATAGCCACCAAAATGATGTTAAGAAACCCCCATATTTTCTTTAGTTTGTCCACATAAATGCACAGTTTATGCTTTCCAAAGGTTTTCAATTGATAATTTTTTTCTTGTGTTTTTTGAAAGAAATGACCTTTATTTAACCTTTAGATCCAAAACATCCGCAGTTTTTTTATGTATTTACTGCTACTATAAGTATACTGCTAAACATGTTGACGATAATATGACGTATTTGTGGTAACATAGTGGATTAGGACTAAACGTTGCTAAGGAGTAAATTTCAAAGAAATAATCCAAAATGATCGCGAAATTTACCGTTATATCAACAAGAAACAAAATGGCTATCAAAATTCAAATTAAACCTCTTTTTTCATTTGTGGCTCGGAATTGCTCAATTTATTGATTTTGTGTGACTTTTGTTTGTGGGACCGAAACAAGCATTTCTGGTGTTTATTGTTCATCTTCTGACCTATAGTTTATCGTAAAATCCAAGATGGACGTCATTTTGCATATTTACAATTAAAATAATGATGTCATTCTAAATACTATGCACAGCAAAGCATGTTGGAATATACTGACTTAAACACAGTTTGGAATGCCTTGCAACCTAATCTGCCGTATTACGCAGGATATTTTTAGATATCTATTAAACAAATGTTGCTTATTATATTATAGTTCACGTGCATAAAAACGCTTTTATTTGTGGTGTTGGCGGTAACCATTTTGAATTTGAAGGTCAATTAAAGGTCATTTTGATCGAAAAACATGAGACGTAAATTTATCAACTCAAAATCACGCAGAAATCGTGCAATAATTTGTAGCAAAAATTTAGAAAAGATGTGGTTTTGGCGGCCATTTCTTGTTTTGCTCATTTAGAGATGAAGGACATCAAATATAAGCTGTTATCTGACATATTCGAATTCAGCACATAAAAATTATGCAAAAACAAGCGAGAGAAAAATATTAAACTTAAATGCAGAGCAAAAATTATGTTTTATTAAGTCGTTTTCATTGACCATGTTTACTAGTTTGTTTTGTTGTCTATTACTTGTGATAAAAACATTTGTTTAAACGTATGTCACGTATGTGTAGAGATAACTGTTTAATGCACAGCATGACGCAATACATCAGTAGAACGGAAATTTAGAGTTATCTTTTATATGGTATATTGCACGTGTAGATTGGTAAGCTAGAACTGGAACGACAGACGTTTGCGCAACCCTACCCTCAAATGTTAGACAGGTTTGGGTACCCCCACATAAGCGATCAAGATATATATTTCGTCCCTATTTGTTTAATGGTAACATCTCATTTTATGCTTTGGACATATCAAAGCTGAAAAAATGTTGGTGTGGGTGAGTAGTGGGGGGGGGGGGGGGGTACACGGTGACCAATTCTGGCCTATGGACTATATGTGTGTTCAGGGTTATGACCTTCAAGAGACCCGGAATAACCTTTAAAGCTTCAGAATATTTGTTAGTTATGAATTTTGACTATTTCGTGCCAATTTCATTTATTTGCTATATTACACGACTACATTTCCTTGAAATACAATTTTTTTTCAAAAATCCCAGCGTGTGCTTAGGGTCATGACCTTTATGACCCCGGAAATTACATTTAGAGCATCAGAAAAAAATGAAACCCTATTTTATTTTGTTCAGTATTAATTTTTCTTCAAATTGAAGATAGGTGGCAAGAATTAACATGCAATTCCCACGGAACTATATTTACTGACAGGACCCTACATTATTGAATAAACTTTCTTCTTTTTCTTCTGACGACCAGATTCAATATCTCGCTTAAAAAAGTTGTTATTGCAGCTCCTATAGTATTAGGCTCAGAAGTATATATTCCGTGGATTTCTCAACAATGCGATATCCTGAAAAGTTCATCTGAAAAATTCTGGCAGAACATTATTTGTGATAAATTTTCATCTTTCATTACTATTTTCAAAGCAGATCCTTTCCCACACCCACAAAGCTCAATAACAGCATTGTATTCGCTGCAGGTCGTAGACCCAGAAGAGCAGAATATGTGGTATGTTATATCCGAGAGAAGTCAGATATGATTCTCAATATAAATATATCTTGTTCGATTACTGATGCCACAATAATTTTGAGATGCACAAGATAACAGTGATTAATTTCAATACTAACTAATTGCAAGACCAATAACGAAAAATATGTATCATGTACAATTAACACTATTTTTGCATCACTCAATGCTGCATGTTTTGCATGTAGGACGATTGACGCTCATACCTGCTCCCTCTTTTGAAGAAAATGTGTTCACATTCGTGAAAAAAATGCATTCAGTGGGTCCTTCCTTTGACTCAGATTTCCAGTTGATCATCTGAACTTTTTGATATCTCCATCTTTGATTCAAACAGTATTGTACACGTCAAATATCAAATCTACACTATCACAGTTGAAACAAGCATGGAGGTCTCAACTGTGAACACTCTTGTGACAACAGGACTCAACTGTGAATACTCTGTGACAACTGTCCAAATGTTTAGGATCAGTAGTGACTTTGTTCAATAAAGACAGGCAATCCATAATAGATGCAGAAGGGATAAGGATTAATTCGGCTGTTGAGACCCGGAGAGTGTCATAAGGCATCTTGCTTTCATAGGCTTGCATATATATCTTTAATTGTCTTTTCTGATAATTTTGACTGAGAGATGATACTGTGTAGTCATTCCATCTGAACCAGTGTGTCGCGAAGTATGAACTAGGACAACTAGTATGATGATATTCCTCAAGCCAATTGTAAAAATCTCTACAGGCCAGATGTATAAGCCGACAGAAGTTATACAGATTTACACATCTTTTGTACTTGCGATCTTCTATCGAGGAATTAACGGAGCCTTCTGCCCAGCAAAAAGGTCCCGAAGACCAGCATCTTCGAGCCATTTGCCAATGCTTGGCATCAAGTTACAAATCGCATGGAAGATGCACATTTTAATTGCAATTGTGTCACTAATTCAGTCTATTGTCCCATATTATCTCTGCTGCTTTTGCACATACACCTTGATAAAAAAAATACCTGCAAATTCTTCTTAATCGATTTTTTGGGGGAAATAGTTTAAAGGCTTGATGGAATAGCATACACTGAGGCTAGAATTTTGACTAAGACATTGATTGTCGGGATATAGGCAGCTTAGTGGAAAACACAATCACTTTGTCTGAGCAGAGACCTATGTGGTTGTTCAGTTGTGCGTAAATGGTTCTCTCATAATTATAACAGGTTTACTGACTTTTGCACCGATTCTTTTTCTGCATTATATGATGACAGTGTTTCTTCAGGGCGATTTATGCTACAAAGTATGTCAATGCACATTGTGCTTCATTTTTAAACTGTGATGTACCAAACTCGAGTTTCATCAAATCTATTATTATATATATTGCTATACCATGTATACATGGAAGTATATTGGATGATATTGCCTATTATTTTCCTGGCTAACTGTTGTAAGTAGTGCAGTGTCCATTTCCTTAAGCTGGCTCTAAATTAATGCCATGACACAACCCGTTGAAACGAGGCATGTGGGCTACATGTCACAAATAGTCAGGCAGCTTAGAGCAGGATTTGGGGGTAAACGGGACAGACTGGATAAAACAATTTTTTCTTGAAATCACAGATGTATAAACTTTCATTTTTTCCTAGGTATCAAAGTTTTTTAGGTTTAAGTCAGCCATCTCAGATAATTAAAATGGCTGACATTTGGATAATATTTTTGACTAAAGGCCAAGAAAAATGTTCTAACACTTAGTTTTTTGTAATAGAAATGTAATATATGTAATCCGAGAAGAGATCAGAAAAAACCCTAAGTTATTTTCAACTTTACATTATGTTCAATTATCATATTATCCATAATTAAGTAGATTTAGAACAACCTGTTTATGTCGTATTCTGTGCTCAACTGAGAAACCCATTCGTTTGTGTATATACATCCATTTTTTTACACAATAGAAGTAATTTAGACATGCTCGCAATTATAATAATTATATAGCGTAGCTGTTTCCTAAAAATCCAAAATGGCCATAAGAAGCCATAGAATCAATCAATGTCAATATCTCTCATATAAAATTCGCCCAGAACGTTACACCTATTCTATACATAGGTTCGCATAGATCTATAGATGTAGCGTGAACAAATAAAATAGTGGATAACCATCAGAATACCACAACAGGGACACATTATGTCACATTATGTCAGGGAGAAATTACAAAAATCTGTACATTTTCTAAGGAGAATGCTCAGTTCCGAACCCGAAGGCCCTACGCGAAATTAACGTCGATACACTGGTTTCAACTTTGACTAAACGAGGCTGCCATTAGCGTGATCGCTCAGTCACATTGAGAATTGAAAAACAAGGATATTTCACTGAGAAACCAACGCAGGTTTCAGCGGGGTTCGAACCCGGGACGCGTACATGACTGACTCTACCGAAGCGCCACGTCCCCTTCAGTAATCCGGGGATATTTGCCTTGATATGTAAAAATAAAGTATATTGGAAGTCATGACCTTAAATTGACATTCAAAGGTCAAATCTGAAATTTTTCCATGTCTGAAGTTAAACTTTATCATGTCTACATAAAATACAAAAAAATGGCATGTTTTTATCATCAAATGCACAACACTTTCAATATGAGCTTATCTGCCCTACTTATAGTAATTGAAGGGTTGGCAAACAGGAAACAATTGCTGAACCTTGGTCATATTTTTCTAAAAATTGTTTTAGCGTCTACATTTAGCATTCAAAATACAAATTAGGAATGTACAATCGGATACAATGACACTCAGCTATTATATGCTGACAATTGACCATATTATTTAATTGTCATTTAACTGTTTTTTTCTCATTTGTCAAAAAACATCATTTTTCGAAGTAAATATGCCAGATATGTTGGTACCTAGCAAAAAGTCCAGCGGAACCATCCCTTACATTTGTCTGGATTTGTCCGGCGTGTCCCCTTTTTCTCGCTGATCTGCCTGACTTATCTATTATGCTTCATAATACTTATATCTCACCACACTCACACAGACGATATTCATGATATTGGTGTGTGAATTTGGATTTGTATTGGGGGGGGGGGGGTATATATTCCACATTTAGTAGGCCTACTTGACAATACTTGACTGACCTGTATAAACTGGTGGTGTTTCTCGCGGACTTTGACCAGTCCACTCAGGAGGGTGTAAGTGACCGCATCCGACGTAAAGTGTCCAGAACCACGTAACAACCAGCTTTTATCCTCTTCTCCCATCCTGTCTTCAGGGCTGTAAACAGGCGAGATAACGCGTAACATCCCCGCGTTAGAGCTATTACACCGAAATTTGGCGTCACCTGAAGCTGTGTCTCGCTACCGAGATCCACAACGTCAAGTGACTGCAAATTAAAGTGATTTAAGTATATTATAGAAGATATCAGTTTGACTTATTTTATGTCTGTTATACATTATTGATATTTGCAATGTTAGTCCAGGAATTTTAGGTTTTGAAATGGAAAAAAATAATGTAAAGCTGAAAATTTCAGGATGTGTTCAGAATGTTCTCCTTTGTTACCTGTAAAAAGTCCCAAAGTTTCCCCTGAGCGGAACATCCTTTTTTTCGACAAAATTTAAAATGACCGCCAAGCGCCATGTTTAGGTTGTAATTCCTGAACTATTTGACATACATTTTAATGTAATACCTCATTTTCACATGATTTTTAATGCTGAATTCATTTCTAAAATTATTAGTAACTTTTTAGGTTTCGTTAAGGAATAAATCTAAGATGGCCGCCATTTGAGGTTTAAGTGGGAACAAGTCTATTGTTATTCGAATTTGGGATACATATAAGCTTTAAAATATATAAATTACCAGTATGTCCTTCTTTAATATCTGTAAAAAGTCTTAAAGTTTCCCCTGAGTGGAGCATCTTTTTTTGGCAAAATTCAAAATGGCCGCCAAGCGAATTTTTGAAGTTGTAATTCCTGAACTATTTGACATATATTTTAATGTAATACCTCATTTTCACATGATTTTTAATGCTGAATTCATTTATGAAGATATTCGTAACTTGTACGGCTTTGTTAAAGAATAAATCCAAGATGGCCGCCATTTGATGTTTGATTGGGAGCAAGTCTATTGTCATTCGTATTCGAGAAACATACAAGCTTTTAAATCTATAAATTACCAGTAATTAATGATAAATAAATAGCTCTATATCCAAAAGAAATACGCAGTGCACATTTTGATGTATTTATTCCATAATACATAATAGCCAAAACATCATATTCAATCAGTAAAACAACATAATCTGTTCCCATGTTCCCATTATATTATTATGTAATATGTAGATATGTCAGTGGTAAATGTGATTTACTACTGCTTCAGCTGGGGTCCTAAGCAAGTGTAATAAGCAAGGACTCCCACCCGAGTCCACATGGTCATAGTCAAGGTCTCACACACAAACCTGCATGTTCCTAGGCAAAGACTCACACCCGAGCCTACAGGTCCTAGACAAGGTATCACAACCGAGCCCGCATTGCCTATGCAAGGACTCACACACGAGCATGCATGGTCCATAGGCAAGGAATCACACCCGAGCCGTAGTGTCCTAAGCAAGGACTCACACTCGAGCCCACAAGGTCCTGGTCAAGGTCTCACATCTGACCTTACAGGCCGTAGGCAAGGATTCACACTCGAGCCTAGAGGTCATAGTCAAGGATTCACCCCAGACGCGCATGGTCTTAGGCAATGACTCGCATCCGAACCCGCAGCTTCTCAGACAAGGTCGGAAACCCGAGCCTACAAGTCCTAGGCAAGGATTCACCGTGAGCCCGCATGGTCTTGGGCAAGGATTTACACCCGAGCCGCCGGGTCCTAGGCAAGTTCTCACACCTCTTATGCGAGCATAAAGGTCCAATGCAAGGTATCACACCTGACCCTGCAGGATCCTGGGGAAGGTCCCATACCCTATTTATCATGTATATATATATTTGATGCAACATTAATCATGTTAATAGGAACACGAATAAATTTGTTTTGTGTTTGAAATAACGAGGCCGTCCCGATGGCCATTCGATCCGGCTGTGGCTCGAAACTCATGAATTACTGTGTTCGAATCCTGGTCGGGTCGAATGTTTGTCATCGAGGTTGTGCATATACAGTGCTCCAAACTGTTCAAAGGCATGGAGTGCGCAGTGATGTCTATGGCACTGTGCACTTTAAAGAACCCTTGAAGTTATTTGATAAGAGCGGTGCATCGTCCCTTCCTTCTGTCGCGACATTGCCATGATTGTGGGCATAAAGCAACGGATTGCAATATTCACTTGAAATAACGACACGTGTATAGATTACAGATATTTTGTATTGTGGTTTAGCTGGGTAGGTCTATATCTTAAAACCTCAGTGGGACATATACACGTGTAAAATACCATATCAATTTTTTAGTGGTGATAACGGCACCAAATTGGTCTGTGTATGCATTTGAGGGCACTATGAGAACAGCATGTTAGCCAAACAATAAATCAAAATGGTAGTGATTTTTCAATATGACCACCATAATATGTAATATACATCATACGATTGTTTAGTTCTCATTTTATATTGTTATGTTTTAAAATGTTTGAACATGTTTACAATTTCTAAACATGCTAAATGGCTATTTTTCTACTCTACATTTTGACACAAATTAAAAAAACCTGTCGAGTTAAATAAATGGCCACAACAGAAAAATATAATATTGATTATTATATTATGATATTTCTTTTAGTGTATCTGAAAGCATGGGCGATGGCCATAGGGTAGTGGTTAGCACCGCCAGAGTTCGGGGCTCGGTTCCCGGTCCCGGCGGTTTGTAAGAAACAAAAAATGTTTCTTCCCCATCCACGTGTGAAAGTCAGTATTGTGGGGATTCTCCGTGACTGAGAGGTAGAGTGCTCGGCCTCAGACCGCCAGGGCTCGAATTTCGAATCCTGTGTCTGGAGGACAGTGTCAGCTCAATCATCTCACCATCCTCAGGAGGTTCTCCTGGCCCAGCTTAGCCTTTATGTGCACAAAGGTGGCATAAAGCCCGATTCATTTCATTTTCATTTGTATATATTTTCAAATTGTTATTAATATTGTGTCTAGTACACTGAATAAACTGAATTGAATTGAATAAGTACCAAAATATGTGTTATATACAAACAATTACATTTAGAGCTCCAAATAGCTTTTACTCAATTATTTCCGAGTTTGTGTGATTTTCTACATGCACCAAATGCACCTGGACTATTAAACATGTTACCCTTAGACCAGTGAGCTAAAAAAAAATTATATCAGTATTTCAAGATTGAAAGCATATTTAATTTTTACCAACAGGTTATACATGTGCTAACAAAAACACAGAATGTCTACTGTAGTCGACATCAGTGTGCTAAGGTTTAATACCTAAAGCGCTAAGCACCACTATAGTCGTTTTGAGTCTGTTTTATTAGCAGGATAAATCATTGTGATCGGTAATGTAATGATTGTTTAAATATCAAGATTTGAAAAATGATTAGTTTGAAATTTAAACAAATTTTCACTCACCTAGAAGTTGTGGGTAGCGGCAGAGATACACAACTTGAAGTGGGTGAAACATTAAATTTGGTAACTTAATGCTTTAAGGGCTGAACTGTGCGCTCTGGATTTATATATGTTTATATAGTCAATTAATAATTTAACTAATTTATCAATTTGTAATAGAGCCTATTTCATTTTATTTTAATTATTTTCATTTTAATAATATGTTAACGTCTCAGTGGTGTGAAAGGGTCATAATAAATTTAAATTTATTGGAAACTTTCCATTACATCTTAAGCTATATCCTAATTTTATTGGCTACATGAGTTGTTAAAATGGAAATACAGTATTTAACTCACCCAGAAAATTAAATAAAAGTAGATGAGGTGGTGTAGTTTTATGTGTAGATAACAAATTTGATTCAAATCTTAACTAAGTTTACAGTTGAAAATGACTTTTTTAATGTCTAGTATTAGTAAGAAATCGGTAAAGTATAGTCCCAATATAATCAGTTTATATAGACCTGACACTTGCATAGACAATTTTACAGAAAGTATTGAAGATCTTATGTATGTAGACTTAATAAAGTATTAACCCTTAGAGCACTGAGCCAAGAAATTTAAATTTTCAGCCACTTGAAGTTGTGTCTCGCTACCGCGATCCACAACTTCAAGTGACTAAAAATTAGTTTAATTTGCAAAATCTAGGTTGAAATGTATATGATTATCTCAAATTTGAGACGTATTTACTTTTTAAAACCTGGTTATGCAAGACAATTAAAACATGAGAAAACAATACTATAGTC
The DNA here is from genome assembly GCA_964017125.1 of Flabesymbios commensalis. NCBI lineage: Eukaryota > Metazoa > Annelida > Polychaeta > Terebellida > Flabelligeridae > Flabesymbios > Flabesymbios commensalis. The sequence continues at coordinate 50,291,880 of OZ024917.1, forward strand.
AACTGTAGTCGACATCAGTGTGCTAAGGGTTAACAACATGATTAGACATTTATCAATAAAATGTTTTCATTGAGATTTAAACCACTTAATAATAAACCTACTAGAATTACTGCTTACTCATCACCCTTGATAATGTTGATAGATAATATTTCCTCAAATGAGCTTGATTTCAAGCATAAAAGTGTTGTTGTTATTACTGACATGAGTGATAATATCCCGATAATTACCAGCGGTATATGTATTAAAAATTTACAAACTAACTCGTTCAAATCACACCAGCGCAACATGTTATATAAGGATAAATTGATAAAGGAGCTAAAAAATACAGATTAAGATTTTATAACAAATTATTCTGATTGTACTTTTGATAAATTTATTGATTTTATTCTCAATTCATCAGACAAACACTGTCCATGTGAATCCAAGCGGATACAGATGGAAAATAATAAAAAAAACCATGGCATAGTAAATCCCTTATTTCAGCTTGTAAAAAAAAAATATATCAATCTCATTTATAAAAAAGTCAAAGCAGAATGTAAACATCAACAATATGAGAACATGTTAACGTGTATCTTGAGAAAGACTGAAAAAAATATTATGATTATCTCAAAATGAATGTGATAATAAAAAACATGGAGTTTATTAAATGTTATTATTAAAATAAATTCTCAATCAGCAGCTCCACTATCCGCGTTTAATTTTGAAAGTAAACTATATAAGAATAAAAAGGCTATAGCTAATAGATTTAATATTGTTTTGGCAATGTAGGACCAAAATCAGCTAACGATATTGATAAAAATATAAGAATCAATTTTTGATACTCTTAATAAACCCTCGATAAGATTTTTTTTTTGAACCTTTTACTGCACATGAAATGTTAAAAAAATTAAATGCAAGTCCAATAATACATCTATGGATCACTCTGGTATTAATTGTGCTTTGTTAAAGGAGTGTATTTCTTTTCTAAGTCAAACCAAAGCAATATGTCAAATAACTAACAATTCTTTAGAAATGGGAATGTTCCCTGAACGAATGAAAATAGCTAAGGTAATTCCTATTTTTCAATCAGGAACGAAATATTAATTTAAAAATTCTAGACGAAACACTATCTAATAGCCAATATGATTTCAGAAATATGTCCACAACTTGTGAAAAGTGAACAAGAAAAACATTCTAATTAGTATTGGGGTCAAACTGATTAATAAGGTGAATAAACCCCTTTTTTAGGTGTAGTAATTGATGATCAAATAAATTTACAAAGTCATATGAAATAAATTGTTACAACATTACACAAGATATAATAAAGAGGGTTAGTAGAGTATTATATATATCATCAATAACTATGAAATATAATAGTTCATGTTTGCCATATATGCTTTACTATTGTGAAATTTTGGGAGAGCCAGGGCATAGAATAACACTGTTACGATATAATTTTTACTAGAATGGTTCACGGAGTTTTTTTTCTAGAGGACACAAAACCATTATTCAAACTGTCAAATAGTCTTATTTGTCAAATCTACTGAAGTAAGCTATGGCAATTTTAATGTTCAAGGCTTTTCATAATCTTCTTCTTGTTGATATACAGAATATTTTAAAAATAAATAATTATAGAATCAAATAGGAGGGAAAACATGTTTTCTTTAAAGGGTCAATATAAAATTAATTTAAAATTAATTTTGCAAAAACAAGAAATGCAAAATAAAATATGCTTAAGTAGGTGGGGATGAGCAATATGCTTCTGTTGTCACATATTTTTTCATAATGCTCATAAATGTATGTATTTCTATGTGAATTACATTAATTTTGTTATTGAAAAAAATCAATTTCTGATAATAATTTCGAAAATTGATGTGTTTTGCTATGCCTCTATTTGATATAGCGTGAATGGCCAGCGTGGTATTAAGATAATTGGTGACCCGCCATGCGAGAAGGTAGGCCACTACATTCCCGCGGCTTTGTTACAATTATTTATGACATTTAAAATTTAATTGTAATGGTGACATAGCCATTTATTGTAGATTTGAGGTAGCTGGTCGTTTGTGAATGAAGCAATATTTCACGTGACTTATAAAATTATGTTTCACTAACATACCTCGTTTCTTTATTGTACTTAGGCCTGCACTGTGATATAACAGCTTACTTTAGAAGTAAATAGTAATTACTCCCTTTTGGCTTTGCATCTACGATCGACATAACAAGTGTTGTCGTTGAGGTTAGCGAAATCATTTCTCAAACGTATTTATTTATCTTTCTCCATCTATATTTATTTTAAAATTATATCTGCTCCAATTTGTTACGTGTCGGAATAGGAAGGAAAATTAATTTTAGAAACCTTCAATTGAAATGACACAGGACTGATCTTTTGGGAGAGTGAATGCACAGTGAATGCAGAATGATGACAGTGCTGTTTGGTTATCAGTTGTTAGATTAATTACCGGACATACATAGCGTGCTCGTAAAAATAGAAACAGGACGGCTATAATAATATTTCTTGTTACGAGTTTAATATTTCATTGACAGATAATTGATCACGCAATGCCAATAACGAGATGCGGCAAATGAGTGCTTGTTGTTCTACTTCAAAATGTATGTGGTAAAATTCTTACTTTGTTTGGTGTTGTGACTGCCGGGTGTGACTGCTCAAGATAACGTAGGTTTAATACTGCTCATGAAGACATAGGTCTAATACTGCTCATGAAGATGTAGGTCGAGTACTGCTCATGAAGACGTAGGTCTAATACTGCTAATGAAGAGTTAGTTATAATACTGCTCATGAAGACATATATCTAATACTGCTCATGAAGACATAGGTCTAATACTGCTCATGAAGACGTAGGTCAATACTACTTATGAAGACGTGGGTCTAATACTGTTCGTGAAGATATAAATCTAATACTGATAATGAAGACGTAGATTTGATATTGCTCATGAATACGTAGGTGTAATACTGCTCATGAAGACGTAGGTGTAATACTGCTCAATAAGACATAGATTTAATATTGCTCACGAAGACGTAGGTGTAATACTGCTCATGAAGACATAGATTTATCACTGCTCATGAAGACGTAGGTCTAATACTGCTCATGAAGACATAGCTCTAATACTGCTTGATCTTGAAGACGTAGGTCTAATACTGCTCATTTTCATTCTCCCTCAGCTGTGAATTAATTACTGTCATTTTTATCTGCATTTAATGAGATTAAATTTGGAATGTTGTTCAGTAGCCGTAAGCATATTTTGAGAAAAGTCATAATGTAATTATAATACATTAGACATGTTAGAATGATGTTCAAAATTTACGTATTCCGAAGATTTTAGTTTCCTTGAATTCACCGTCGAAAATGTAGAGCGTTATTCTTACTTTTGAGGCGTTTGTGACAAACTTTCGTCCCAAGTGCCCATCATCGTGTTTCTTGAGATATTCATATATTTCAATGTGTTTCACAAATGTTTTAACCAACTCTACCACTTTGCATTGTTTAGTTTCATTTTTAAGCTTTTTGTGATTTAACTAATCAACTAGACAATGACACCACGTTTCTGTAGGATGGTCAATTTGGACAATCACTTGTCTAAGCGCATAGCATGTAGGCCTATCCTGTTTTGATTGGAGAACATTGGTCTTATATAGTTACAGACCAGTAGCAAACACTAGCCAGCTTTGTACGTCGACTGAACAGTTTGTTTTATTATTTAAAGTTTGAGGACAGTTTTAACTGTGATAAAATAAAATGAATCGGGCTTTAGGCCACCTTTGTGCACATATAGGCTAAACTGGCCCAGGAGAACCTCCTGAGGATGGTGAGATGATTGAGATGACACTGCTCTCCAGACACAGGATTCGAAATTCGAGCCCTGGCGGTCTGAGGCCGAGCACGCTACCTCTCGGTCACGGAGGCTCCCCATAATACTGACTTTCACACGTGGATGGGGTTTAACTGTGATAATATTTGTACTTGGACAAGCACTTGAGAATATCAGGCGTGCGCGTGATATTTTAATTATCATAATCACTATGTTTTCATAATATGTTCTATGAGAAAGCTTTTCGCTATGCTCGAAAACTCAATAAGACCAATATTCAAGATAGATGGCATATCATTACATTTACCGCAACCTATGTTGAGTTCATGGTATGCTTCCTAAAACGTGGAGGTTGACGGTGGGTTCTGATACCGATACAAGTCTTATGTGCTGATAGATAGTAACCGTTCCGTCCAACCTATACAACTACATTGAATCCAGGTCACATGCTGTGCGACGGCTTCACGAGCTGACGCCAGCCGATGTATTTTAGACTAATAAAACTTATATTTAGAGATGTATGTATTCGTCGATGTACATGTTAAAATGGTTCTAGAAAAATACCATATAATTTTGTTGTTTTGTCATATTCAAAGAATACTATAGTATTATTGCATTGTTGTTTGGTTTTTATTTGTTATTATTATTAGCGGTGTGAATAGTGAACTGTATTTTACTTACATATACTTGTTCATGATTAGATACCGGCTAACAAACTATAATAATGTATGTATTTGTCGATGTACATGTTAAAATGGTTCTAGAAAAATACCATATAATTTTGTTGTTTTGTCATATTCAAAGAATACTATAGTATTATTGCATTGTTGTTTGGTTTTTATTTGTTATTATTATTAACGGTGTGAATAATGAACTGTACTTTACTTACATATACTTGTTCATGATTAGATACCGGCTAACGATTATAATAATGTATGTATTTGTCGATGTACATGTTAAAATGGTTCTAGAAAAATACCATATAATTTTGTTGTTTTGTCATATTCAAAGAATACTATAGTATTATTGCATTGTTGTTTGGTTTTTATTTGTTATTATTATTAGCGGTGTGAATAATGAACTGTACTTTACTTACATATACTTGTTCATGATTAGATACCGGCTAACGAACTATAATAATGTATGTATTAGTCGATGTACATGTTAAAATGGTTCTAGAAAAATACCATATAATTTTGTTGTTTTGTCATATTCAAAGAATACTCTAGTATTATTGCATTGTTGTTTGGTTTTTATTTGTTATTATTATTAGCGGTGTGAATAATGAACTGTACTTTACTTACATATACTTGTTCATGATTAGATACCGGCTAACAAACTATAATCGTCAAGATAGCGGTGGGAGTTCAGTAGCTGATCCGGCTTCTAACTGCACGTTTAATGTGTTTTATTTTCTAGTAAGCAATACTACTGTACTTGTCTATGTTTTTATGATTTTTTGTCACAATTATGGGCCAGTATAAGCAAGTTTTAAATTGTGTTATGTCAGGCTTCCATTCAACGTTAAAGCGCTAAATTATAGAATATCAATTTTTACCCCCTCAAAGTTGTGTAACGCTACCGCGAACCACAACTTCTAGGGGTGAAAACTACTCACATTTGTTTAATTTGAGACAAAACTTTTGCAAATCTTATGTTTAACCCTTTCAAGCCTGAGTTTACCATTGTCATCTTCATCCACTACAAGCCGCGAATTGCTGTCGCAATTCTCGACTTGTAGTGAATGAAGATAACTTACAGTGGGTGACAAATGAGAAAAAGAAAGCGTTAATTTTGAAAAATTGTCGCACTAAAACCACTAGTTGTGGAAAATTAGGTATTTTTTTCAGAGATGCAAGATGATGCTTTAAGGCATCGTGAGGACTTAAAGGGTTAAGCACACATTTTGTTTTCAATAACAGTGATTAAATCGGCGAATAAAACGGATTAGAAACGACTCTGGTCTTGCTCACGGTCATATTATCGTGCACACCTCAGCAGGTAAAGGGTTAAACCCTTCTCTCTCACGGTCATATCGTGCACACCTCAGCAGGTAAAGGGTTAAACGCTTCACTCTCACGGTCATATTATCGTGCACACCTCAGCAGGTAAAGGGTTAAACCCTTCTCTCACGGTCATATCGTGCACACCTCAGCAGGTAAAAGGTTAAACCCTTCTCTTTCACGGTCATATTATTGTACACACCTCAGCAAATAAAGGGTTAAACCCTTCTCTCTCAAGGTCATATCGTGCACACCTCAGCAGGTAAAGGGTTAAACCCTTCTCTCTCATGGTCATATCGTGCACACCTCAGCAGGTAAAAGGTTAAGCCCTTCTCTCTCAAGTTCATCGTGTACACCTCAGCAGGTAAAAGGTTAAACCCTTCTCTCTCAAGGTCATCGTGCACACCTCAGCAGGTAAAAGGTTAAACCCTTCTCTCTCAAGGTCATCGTGCACACCTCAGCAGGTAAAAGGTTAAACCCTTCTCTCTCAAGGTCATCGTGCACACCTCAGCAGGTAAAAGGTTAAGCCCTTCTCTCTCAAGTTCATCGTGTACACCTCAGCAGGTAAAAGGTTAAACCCTTCTCTCTCAAGGTCATCGTGCACACTTCAGCAGGTAAAAGGTTAAGCCCTTCTCTCTCAAGGTCATCGTGTACACCTCAGCAGGTAAAAAGTTAAACCCTTCTCTCACGGTCATATCGTGCACACCTCAGCAGGTGAAGGGTTAAACCCTTCTCTCTCACGGTCATATTATTGTGCACACCTCAGCAAATAAAGGGTTAAACCCTTCTCTTTCACGGTCATATCGTGCACACCTCAGCAGGTAAAGGGTTAAACCCTTCTCTCTCAAGGTCATATCGTGCACACCTCAGCAGATAAAGGGTTAAACCCTTCTCTCTCAAGGTCATCGTGCACACCTCAGCAGGTAAAGGTAGACCGTGGGCTATTCGTAACCCCCCCCCCTCCCCCCATTTTTCACGGTGATTCTTTTTGAAGCCTCTGAATATGGACCTATTGAAATCCGGTTGTTTGCATTTAAGCTGTTGGGGCTAAATATGGTAAAATATGAAAATTAGGCAGCCATTACTGAAAATCCAGTTTCAAGCAATATCTCAGCAACTAATCAAGTTAGAATCCTAAAAACAGTGTCTATCATACGGTTTTCATGGTCAACGAATGCAATAAAATATATCTAATTAGGATCAGAATAATAAATTAGTATAAAACATGCACATTAGGCAGCCATTACGCAAAATCCAGTTTCAAGCAATATCTCAGAAACCAATCAAGTTGGAATCCAGAAAACAGTGTCTATACGGTTTTCATGGTCAGCGAATGCGATAAAATATATATAATTAGGATCAGAATAAAAAATTAGCATAAAATATGCAAATTAGGCAGCCATTTATTACCGAAAATCCAGCTCCAAGCAATATCTCAGCAACTAATCAAGTTAGAATCCTAAAAACAGTGTCTATCATACGGTTTTCATGGTCAGCGAATGCAATAAAATATATCTAATTAGGATCAGAATAATAAATTAGCATAAAATATGCAAATTAGGCAGCCATTACGCAAAATCCAGTTTCAAGCAATATCTCAGAAACTAATCAAGTAAGAATCGTGAAAAAATGTTTACCTTATGGTTTTCATGGACAGAGATTGCAATAAAATATATTGTATCAACATCATGAAAACATATTAGCATAAAATATGCAAATTAGCTAATATTAAGTATTATAGAAAATCAGGTTTCAAGCAATAGGAGCCTATATCAAAGACCAAACAACCAGAGAGTGAAACATAAAATATCTACACTCCCATTTTTATGATCAACCTTTCATCTGAAAACATTTCAAGAGTTCCGAAATGTCCACAATACATGTAATATATATATAACATTTCAATCGGTAATTGTTTACACACATGTAGTTAAGGTGTTGTGAAATAGAAATGCGTGTAAAAAGACAAAACTCAAAGACGTATTATCGCCACACACGACCTCTCAGCTAATATCCACGACCAGTTAAAACGTTTATTTTTCATACTTTGATCTTTTATCACAGCAGTAGACCCTACTTGTTTTCTTTACTATATTAGGGTAACCCTCTAACCCGGATCTCGTGGAAATTACCTTTAATTAAAATGACACCCATTTACAGTATAATTATTTGGGTTTGTGCAACTATACTTATACGATAATACCAAAATGTGTTTTTTATCGTGATATTCTTACTTTGAATTTTTTATGGTTTCCAGCATGGTACCTTAACCTATTGTTACATGATTGTCCGATAATACATACATAAAGGGACCAATGAAATAAGCATGTGCCTGTAGCCTTTTTTTTATTTCATTCTGGTGCCGATTCAGAAGTGTGGGTTTCTTGATTATAGTTTAAATAATATCTAAAAGTTAATTTAGAACCTAATGTTAATAAAAGGTTGCCCACATATCTTTCTAAGCTAGTTACCAAGCATCGAAATATGAATATTTGGTATATCAACATGTTTATTAGGGATATCGGGAATTAAAAATAAACACATCGCCCGAACATATCGTGCACCTTCTGATTGCCAGAAAACTATGGCGTTGTTTTTTTCAGACAAAAGCCTTAATATGAACATGGGTTTGCATTATTATTAGAAAGGTTACGTACACTAGGCATACTAGCTGGTGGTAACAAGTTATCTAGAATATTAATAAAAGAAAAATAATGTTTAGACCTATTTATCAGCACCGAGCGTTGCACCTGCTAATTAATAATCAGTGATATATGTCGTGACATGCTTTAGGTTTGTGTCACATGAACTCAAAAGTCATAAAAAAGACTATCATTGTTTTAAGCCCTTCGTGATTTCTGAGATTATTTTATGCCCATACCTTCTAAATGCCACTAACATGATGAAACTATTATTTCATCACACCTTGGTTAAATATGACTGACCTGTAATATAGTTAGTTGGTTATTACATGTATGATGTTATAATAAACCCATATTTGTTAATTTAAGTTATTTTTTATTTACATAACATCTTCTACTGACATAACTAGGGTGATTTTAATGTGTAATCCTTGGGATAAATAACTGGAGTTGAACAAATAGATACAACCAGTCTTTTCTGATATTAAATTTACAGTGTAAAATGACCCATTAATTGTTCTTGTCCTAATATTTTGAGTTCAAACTAGCAGATATCAAATAAATATATAGTCAGTTGTCTAAAAATTATTGTCTTTGAAAAATCCCGCCCATGGGGAGGGGGTAGGGAATGTTTTTCGTGTATGGTTTTCACTTACACATAGCACGGAAGACGTGTACTTTGAGATTTAAAGGGTCATTATATATTTTAATGAACCCCATATTTTTTTTTTCTAACTTCCTCTAGTAACATAACTGGTGTTTATTCCGTGGAACACATACCTGGAGTTAAAAAACAATCACAACATGTCTTCTAGGAAATTAAATTTACGACTTAAAATTCAGGGAGTACATATGTTTGATGAACCGATATTTTCTACAGCCCCAATATTTTGAGTGCAAACAAGCAGATATTTTATAGATAAATGATAAGGTGTTAAAAATTAATGTCTTTAGAAATCCCAGCCATGGTGAGGGGGTAGGGGATGTTTTTCATTTCTGGTTTTCATATATACATGGCACGAGAGACGTGTAATTTGGAATTTAAAAAGTCATAATATATTATAATTTTCTTGTTACATAACATCTTCTAGTAACATAACTACTGTTTATTCCATGGAACACATACCTGGAATTAAAAAAAAACAATCACAGCATGTCTTCTAGGAAATTAAATTTACCGCTTATAATTCAGGGGGTACATATGTTTAATGATCCGTTATTTTTTTCCAGCCCTAATATTTTGAGTGCAAACAAGCAGATATAGATCAGATAAACAATAAGGTGTCTAAAAAATTATTGTCTTTAAAAATCCCGCCCAGGAGGAGGGGGGTGGTGAAGGTTTTGTTTGGTTTTCATATACACGTAGCATAGGAGGCGTGCAATTTGGGATTTAAAGGGTTATTACATGTATTAATAAACCCCATATTTGTTTTTTTTATATTTTAGTTGCACATAACATATTGTAACAATACTAGTGTTCAATTCTTGGAATTACCTGTAGTTGAAAAAAATATACAACATGCCTTTTAGTCAATTAAATTTACCGCTTAAAATTCAAGGGGGTACATATGTTTGATGACCCAGTATTTTTTCCCGTCGCAATATTTTGAATGCAAACAAACAGATATTGAATAAACTGCCTTACAATTATCGTTTTCAAATATCTCGCCCTTGAGGAGGGGGTGGAGAGGGTTTTTATAGATTGTCATGTAAACGTAGCAAGCGATATGTGGAATTTGGGATTTAAAGGGTTATTACATATATTAATGAACCCCATATTATTTTATTGTTTTTATTTTCGTCTCACATAGCATCTTCTTGTGACATAACTAGTGTTTAATCATTAGAATAAATACCTGTAGTTTAGAAAATATATACAACATGCCTTTCAGTAAATTATATTTAACGCTTAAAATTCAAGGGGGTACATATGTTTGATGATCCAGTATTTTTTCCCGTCGCAATGTTTTGAGTGCAAACAAGCAGATATTTAATGGATATTGAATAAGCTGTCTTAAAATTATCGTTTTTAAATATCTCGCCCTTGAGGAGGGGAGTGGAGATGGTTTTCAGATTAGATTTTCATGCAAACGTAGCAAGCGATATGTGGAATTTGGGATGCCAGTCATTTCGACACAGTGCAATTTCGACACAGTGCCATTTCGACACAGAAGAGACACTTCGACACAGAAACACTCCAAAAAGTGAGTCATTTCGACACAGCTTTGGACGTTTCGACACACTTTCTCACAAATGCATATTTGTCTTCATTTATGGGGTTTCATTACATGGACTTTGTCTAAGTTGATTTAAAAATTCCATAAATTTATCTAATTTGCATAAATTAGCATAAATTAACATAATTATCGCTAAAAATGCGCATATGACAGGTCAAAAACATACAAAATGTTCTAACTTCTCGCCAAAATCACTCACATAGGTGTTTTTGGTGTCTATACCCAGGTTTTTCACCCCATGGAAGTCGTTTCACTAAGTTTTGAAGAAATCAGAGCAACCTAATTTGCATAAATTATCATAAATTAACATAATTCAAGCCGAAAAAATATAAAATGCTCTAACTTTTCGACAAAATCACCAATAGCGGTGTTTTTGGTGTCTACACCCAGGTTTATCACCCCATGGAAGTCGTTTCACTAACTTTTGAATACCACAGGACAACCTTATTTGCATAAATTAACATAAATTAACATATTTTAAGCAAAAAAATATAAAATGCTCTAACTTTTCAACCAAGTCACCCACCGAGGTGTTTTTGGTGTTTATACTAAGGTTTTTCACCCCATGGAAGTCGTTTCACTAACTTTTGGAGACCACAGGACAACCTAATTTGCATAAATTAGCATAAATTAACATATTTTAACCCGAAAAATATAAAATCCTCTAGCTTTTCAACCAAGTCACCCACCGAGGTGTTTTTGGTGTCTATACTAAGGTTTTCCACCCCATGGAAGACGTTTCACTAATTTTTAAAAACCACAGGACAGCTTTATTTGCATAAATTACCATAAATTAACATATTTTAAGCCAAAAAATATAAAATCCTCTAACTTTTCAACCAAGTCACCCAACGAGATGTTTTTGGTTTCTATACTAAGGTTTTTCAGCCCATGGAAGTCGTTCCACTAATTTTTGAAGACCTCAAAGCAACCTCATTTGCATAAATTAACATAAATTAACATAATTCAAGCCGGAAAAATATAAAATGCTCTAACTTTTCGACAAAATCTCCAATAACGGTGTTTTTGGTGTCTACACCCAGGTTTTTCACCCCATGGAAGTCGTTTCACCAACGTTTGAAGACCACAGGACAACCTTATTTGCATAAATTAACATATTTTAAGCCAAAAAATATAAAATGCTCTAACTTTCCAGCCAAGTCACCCACCGAGGTGTTTTTGGTGTGTATACTAAGGTTTTTCAGCCCATGGAAGTCGTTCCACTAACTTTTGAAGACCTCAGAGCAGCCTCATTTGCATAAATTAACATGAATTAACATAATTCAAGCCGGAAAAATATAACATCCTCTAACTTTTCAACCAAGTCACCCACAGAGGTGTTTTTGGTGTATATACTAAGGTTTTCCACCCCATGGAAGTCGTTTCACTACCTTTCAAGACCACAGGACAGCCTTATTTGCATAAATTAACATAAATTAACATATTTTAACCCGAAAAACTTTAAAATGCTCTAACTTTTCAACCAAGTAACCCACATAGGTGTTTTTGGTGTCTATACTAAGGTTTTTCACCCCATGGAAGTCGTTTCACTAACTTTTGAAGACCACAGGACAACCTAATTTGCATAAATTAACATAAACTAACATATTTTAAACAAAACAACTATAAAATGCTCGGAAAAATATAAAATCGCTTCACTAACTTTTGAAGACCACAGGACAACCTAATTTGTAGAAATTAACATAAATCAACACTTTGAAAGCCAAAAAATATAAAATCTTCTAAATTTTCAACCAAGTCACACACAGAGGTGTTTTTGGTGTCTATACTAAGATTTTTTTACCCCGTGGAAGTTGTTTCACTAAGTTCTGAAAACCTCAGAGCAACCTCATTTGCACGCAAATTAACATAATTGAAGCTGAAAAACTATACTATATATATATACTTTTCAAGTAATTTACTCACACAGCTGTTTATGGTGTCTATCTTCACCCAATACCCACACCTATATGTCAATGCAATGATTAATACATGGATAGATAAAACTATTATACATGTACAGTGTAACCAATGTCGCAGTTTTCAAATCATGTTTTTTATTCAGATCATATATTATTCGACACATAACCTACAATTCAAATTAGCAGTGCAAAATCGCCACAGACGACACGTGTGTATCAACACGTCAACCACACTATCTTACACCAAATCATATTGAAATTTTTAAATATGTAGCAGCCAATAATTAGCAAACCAACGGATTCCAGCAATGGCATTCACTTATTCATACATTCACAGGGTTATCAACAATCTTTGAAGTTTAAATAAGCATAAATTGACATAAAGTACCTTACGTAATTGTTGTAAAGTAGTATTCCATTTAAATAATAGGTCAATTTTACATTGTGAACAAAGAGCAACATGTAGCGATGCAACTTCATCGTGTAAATATATTTTAAGCGACTCGAATTAAACTCATTTGGGTTTCAGTCATTCTTTAAGGATAACTTTAGGTTGTAAAATGCAATTATTCATGTTATTAAAACGATAGAAGCTAAATATGTTTTCATTTGTTAAATCAGATAAGTTTCTTTATCAAATACATTCCACCAGTTAATAAATATTATCTAAAAAGTTTAGACATTGAAAGAAATGTAAAATTTGTAAATTGGTGCATCCACGTTACAAAAAAATTACATATTTCCGAATTTACAATACATTTTATGAAAAAAGTAGTTTTTTGGAGCTGTCATATATAACTAAAACCAAGTGGCTGAAATGAATGCAATTTGTTTTAATCACTGTCTTAAGTAACACTTTTGATTTTTCTTTTCCATCACTTAATTACCAGAAATTTACATATTGAATTCTTGAAATGTCGTAAATGCAAGGTCAGTGTAAAGTTAGTGAAACGACTTCCATGGGGTGGAAAACCTTAGTGTAGACACCAAAAACACCTCTGTGGGTGACTTGGTTGAAAAGTTAGCGCATTTTACAGTTTTTTTGCTTGAAATATGTTAATTAATGTTAATTTATGCAAATTAGGTTGTCCTGTGGTCTTCAAAAGTTCGTGAAACGACTTCCATGGGGCGAAAAACCTTAGTGTAGACACCAAAACACCTCTGTGGGTCACTTGGTTAAAAAGTTAGAACATTTTATATTTTTTGCTTAAAATATGTTAATTTATGTTAATTTATGCAAATTAGGTTGTCCTGTGGTCTTCAAAAATTAGCGAAACGACTTCCATGGGGTGAAAAACCTTAGTATAGACACCGAAAACACCTCAGTGGGTGACTTGGTTGTAAAGTTAGAGGATTTAAAAAAAAATCCGTAAAATATATTAATTTATGTTAATTTATGCAAATTTGGTTGTCCTGTGGTCTTCAAAAGTTAGTGAAACGACTTCCATGGGGTGAAAAACCTTAGTATAGACACCAAGAACACCTCTGTGGGTGACTTGGTTGAAAAGTTAGAGCATTTTATAGTTTTTTTGCTTAAAATATGTTAATTTATGTTAATTTATGCAAATTAGGTTGACCTGTGGTCTTCAAAAATTAGTTAAACGACTTCCATGGGATGAACAACCTGAGTATCGACACCAAGAACACCTCTGTTGATGACTTGGTTGAAAAGTTAGAGCATTTTATATATTTTTTTGCTTCAACTATGTTAATTTATGTTAATTTATGCAAATCAGGTAGTTCTGTGTTCTTCAAAATGTAGTGAAACGACTTCCATGGGGTGAAAAACATGGGTATAGACACCCGAAACACCTCTGTAATTTACTTGCTTGAAAAGATAGAGCATTTTTAAGATTAGTGGCTTTAAATATGTTAATTTATGTTAATTTATGCAAATTTATGCAAATTAGATGTGTTTGTGAAATTTCAAAATCACCTAAGACAAAGTCCACGGAATGTCAGCCTGGATGGAAACACAAAAATGACATTTTCAAAAAGTGTGTCGAAACGTCCAAACCTGTGTCGAAATGACTCCTCCATTTTTGGACAAAAACACGTTTCTGTGTCGAAATGGCACTGTGTCGAAATTGTTTGTGTCGAAGTGACTGGCACCCGGAATTTGGGATTTAAAGGGTTATTACTTATATTAATGAACCCCATATTATTTATTTTTTATTTATTTTCATCTCACATTGCATCTTCTTGTAACATAACTAGTGTTTAATTATAAGAATAAATACCTGCAGTTGAAAAAAATATACACAACATGACTTATATAAAATTAAATATACCGCTTAAAATTCAGGGGGGTGCATATGTTTGATGACCCAGTATTTTTTTTTGCCCCAATATTTTGAGTACAAACAAGCAGATATTGAATAGTCATATAACATGGTGTCCAAAAATCACTGTCTTAAAAAATCCCCGGGGGGGGGGAGGGTTTTCATTTCTGGCCCATGGACTAAGGGTTAAACCCTTCTGTCACGGTCATATCGTGCACACCTCGCGGTGATAGCATACCGCGGTCGTTATTATCATTTATCAGTTGCCTACTGCATAATGCAATGAGATGAGCTGCCAACATTCTGTCCTCAGTCGTATAACGATAATGGCCACATAATAGGTGACCGTCATGCAATACCACTGAAAAACCCAGGAAACCCAATATCTCTGATTTTATTGGCTAATAAAACGGAATTAAAAAACACCTATAGCGCTGAAAGGGTTAATATTGATGCTGGTTAATTATTTGAGTTTTCTATTATTGCTTCGCACTATTATCCATTTTGAGCTGCAGTTGTTGACATAGTTGCCAGGTTAACAAGAGCCGCTAGTTCTCTTTTCAATGGAATACTGGGAACTGGTACATTTAATAATGCATTAGTAACCTATAAAATGCTTTGGCTTGTAAGAAATCTAAATCACTTCTCTGATAAATGATTCGAACCCAGATATCATGGCTATATTGGCATTACGATCCTAACCAAGTTTTAGCATTTTTATAACTTATTTATCATGAAAATGAGAGATTATGCTCAGATTTGCTTTATATTAGTGACATAAAGAACATAGATGTTCTAAATTCCACCAACTCCAAGTTGTGGATTGCTGTCAGTTAATCCTCTCTCTGTGTTTATGGAGTTCCCCGCTCACTCGTAAAAATTAAATATTGTGAGGAGCCTCCGTGACCGAGAGGTAGCGTGCTCGGCCTCAGACCGCCAGGGTTCGAATTTCGAATCCTGTGTCTGGAGGGCAGTGTCATCTCACTCATCTCACCATCCTCAGAAGGTTCTCGTGGCCCAATTTAGCCTATATGTGCGCAAAAGTGGCCTAAAGCCCGATTCATTTCATCGATGGAGTGGGAGCTCACTATAATCGTGTTAGCCCTTTAACCGCCGGTGCCGCATATATTCGAGTTTTCACATTTTATTAGCAAATTAAGTACCACATTTTAAATAATTTTTAAGATAAATTGTGACATCAATCATGTCAATCAGCAAGATTTGAAAAGAGTTGACCTCCACTTTGTCAAATCGGAATAATTTTCACTCACTTGAAGTTGTGGATCGCGTCAGCGAGACACAACTTCAAGTGGGTGAAAATTCAAATTGAATAATTTGGCGGTTAAAGGTTTAAACATTAACATCTGCCAATGTTTGGTCTCGAATTAAACAAAATTGGTAATATTCACCTACTCGCAGTTGTGGGTCGCGGTG
The DNA here is from genome assembly GCA_964017125.1 of Flabesymbios commensalis. Classification (NCBI taxonomy): domain Eukaryota; kingdom Metazoa; phylum Annelida; class Polychaeta; order Terebellida; family Flabelligeridae; genus Flabesymbios; species Flabesymbios commensalis. Next base: position 50,308,207 of record OZ024917.1, read on the forward strand.
GCGAGACACAACTTCAAGTGAATGAAGATGTAAATAAGCTGACTTAGCGGGTGAAGGGTTCATAGGGTTGAAATGCATACATCAGTGTTTAGAAGACAAAATTATACTGATGCGTTGGTCCGGCGTCGTAGACGGTGGACCAGCGTTAGATCGGCTTTGTTTCGACGTCTTGTTTCCGCTAGGTAAATGTGTTAGTGTTGAGTTTGTTTGAAGACTCGTGCCTGCCGGGATGCGCTGTGGGACGTCCCCAGCGAACACAAGACATTTGTGTGACATCATGTGGTCCGACGTTGTAGGTGTTGTACTTTTTTTTTGTGTTTGCTGGGTTGGCCTGGAGTTGTGCTGATGTTTGCATTGCTTGAGACATCAGCCCCCATACTTTATTTATGCTTGTGTACCTACCAGTGGCCATCCGGTACTGGCCCGGTCCCGTTTTAGTGTTGGTCCTTTGTCTAAGACTCTGGCCCGGTACTGGACCGCGACTGGATCGGTATATTGAGTTGTTATGTGTTGCTGCTGAGCGTATATGTGGGCAGTCTATTTGGAGTTTCTCTCAAAAAATGTAATCATATTCTCTACTCAGTGAGCACTACATGTCTGCCCGGTGTTGAACCCACACCTTGGTCGGGCATCAGGTGGACATGTCGTGTTTGCTGGGTGAACAAGTCAAGTTACCTGGCACACAGGACATGTTCGCTTTGTTTTGGATCAGTGCTGGTACACTGTCTATGCCACTGACCCAGCGTTGATCCGATAATGGATATGGATTGAAAGTGTCGTTTTTTATGCATTCATTTGGTCATTACCTCCGTAACTCGATTTACCGTGCATGCCCGGCGAGCTCTATACGTTGGTCGGTGCTGGATCAGTGTTGATCCAGAGTCTTAGACTCTGGGCCAGCATTGGACCTGTATTGGTATGGCGTCTCTTGTTTGCTGGGTTTGCTTTTTCACATAACAATCATAACAACATGTGTCATTATAATTATATCAAAATATAGGCTTTGCTAAATTAATTATACTACCATTAATTACTTGTGGTCATTATTGTACTTTATGTTAGTAATTGGAAAGAGGAGAAATCGATTGTATTAGTAAATTTAGTTAAAGGGTGGCCCTCCTGCTAGCGGTCATTTGCTGACCTTAAGGAGTATCTCCCTGACCAACCGTAACAGTAAGAAATTGTATGAACAAATATTTTTTTTTTTTGTCAAATAAAACATTTCTGATTCTGATTCTGAAACGCTTCACACTACGGCTTAGAATACACATCCTTCCCACTGGGTACACGATGTTGTCGCGACGTTGCATCAACGGCATTGACGTTGACTCGCAACAACGTCGTGTACCCAATGTTAATGGTACTTAACCCTTTAACCGCCAAATTATTCAATTTGAATTTTCATCCACTTGAAGTTGTGTCTCGCTAACGCGATCCACAGCTTCAAGTGAATGAAAATTATTTCAGATTCGACAAAATGGTGGTCAACTCCTTTCAAATCTCGCTGGTTAATGTCACATTTTATCTTTAACATATTTAAAATGTGGTACTTAATGTGCTAATAAAAAATGAAAACCCGAATATATGCGGCACCGGCGGTTAAAGGGTTAATGTTATTGCATTAAAAACAGAAAAAAACTGGAATTGAAGATTTATCATGATTATTCAGTGGTTGAATTATTTTATCATGCAGAACAACAAATATTTTTACTAACCTTTGTTGAATTCTGGGATGATGTGTATCCTGCACTTTTCTGGAACGCGTGCGTCTCAGCTGAGGATTTTTGATATTTTCAGGGTGCAGCGTTGATATATTTTTATCGTCACTACTTGTGCGGTCTCTCTCACAGCTGAGAATATAGCTGAGCAGGTGCTCATCATAACACACTCTGGGATTACTGAGTGCTGTGGACCTCGTCAACGCCGAGGTGTTTTGTGAGGTGTCATTTTGTTGCACATGATCATTGCATGGAGATGTGTCGCCCCCCTGTGTATGACGTGTGCACCTCTGTCCGCACATAATGAGATGCAGGTCTCCTGTGGTCATCCTCTCATCAGAGATGTCATCTGGCAGCTCGCCACTCACTCTCATACAAACACTTTTTAATTTGTCATCACCGTCATGTAGTTGCAGACTGTAGTAGCCACCAGAGTAATGGTGAGCTTGCCCGGGGCTAGTACAGACAGGGGAGGGCTGCCGCATGGCACCTGTGGTGGACCCACCTTGTGGTGGAGTATGCGCACTGCTCACCCTGCGGCTAGTGGACCCGTTAGCAGATTCACGACGTAAACATGACAGGCATTTTTGGTGGCATTCCTGGCCAAAACTGTTATGTCTGCTGGAATGAACAGTTCCCAAAAGACGCCACTGGCTTGTTATAATATCGTTATTCTCACTGCTATATCCATCACTTGATGCTCCCTCACTGTCAGATTCAATATGGGTGGGGTCATGGTATAGGTCATCGTCCACATGATTTCCGCGTTGTGGTTTCTGTCGAGTATAGTCAGCATACCGACACGTGCTTCCCTTTACCCTACAGGTAGATGAACTGGCCATGATATCATCAATAGGGGCATTTCTACAAACACGTGACGCTGAGGTAACCAATCCAGAGCCCCGAGGCTTCCGCAAACGAATTTCTCGTTCTTTTACACCGTAATCGAGACATGTGTTATTTTTAGCATCACTGAACAACATTTTCGCATCAGTTTCATCGTCTTCACTGCTGTGATGCTTTAAGCCTTTAGAAACTCGTGAATATCGACCAGGTACAGAACTGATCTCTGATTTATCACTGGAGTGTTCGATTTCATCCGAAGATATTATAGATGAGCGATACCCCGAGTCATTAATATCTTTAGAGATGTTTCTTGTATCTTCTTCCAGGTAGATATCCTTTCTCGAAGATTTTCCCTTGATATAATTCTCTATTCTCCTTGGTACACGTTCACTCTTGGTGCGCTCCACCTTCCGTCTTCTTGATGACTGCGCCACGTTATCAGGAGATATATATTCCGGTAGATCAGCCTGAGAACCATGGACATCAGCATGAGAAACTTTGACAAGCTTACGCCAATCCTTGTCCATACCCCGAAAACTGTGTGGCCAACGTCTGATTGCGGTACTTCTTCCAGTTTTTTTATCATTCCTCTTAACAGAATGTGAACGCAAAATAGGTTCTTCTTCTGGTTTTCTTATTTTGTCTTCAATAAGTTTCCAAGCGTTGTCTTCATCTAGACTCCTAGTGTCTTGTATCTTGCCCAAAGTAGCTTGTCTGTCTCGTATCTTGCCCAGAGTACCATGTCTGTCTTGGTGAGTGCTCTCTTTGACTTGTTCAGTGTTAGTACAGCTGGTCTGGGACATTAACGTCCTCTTGCTTGGTACTTCACCTGCTCCATGGTTAACACTGTGCTTCTGGGTCTGGGCGATCCCTCTGATAGATTCAGTCAAATCAAGAAGCTGAAGGCGTCTGATTGTCTTTGCTGATGAAAGCTGCGTGTCATATAGTGACTCCAAGGTGATATCCTCCAGTAGATCCAACAGCTTCTCCAAGCTCAGATCTAAAAAATAACAAGTTATATATATATCACAAAATAATAGATGTTTATAGAGGGACCAGATTTATATATCACGGTATTTGTGTTTGGAGTGTACTTATACGGCTTTGCAAAATGAGCAATATAGCCCAGCGGGCACAATAAATTCAACGTGTGCAATATTGCTTTAACTTACTACTGTGACCCAATATTAAAAGAACGTCTCACGCGTGGGACAAAGGCATGTAATTTGTCAAACACAAGAAACATGCTATCGACCAATCACAACAAGCTATGTTAGCACTTTTAAAAAGAAGTAGACAGTTGGATTTACCCATTGATTTGCAGCTCGAGTCATTTAACTCTCAATTTCAAAAAATATGTACAATGATATCATATTAGTCAAAACCATTATGCCAAAATTAAGTTATCTAATATCATGTATAAGGTTATTTATCAATATTATTCACATGGTGTGTATACATCCCCATGGTTATCAGAAATTAAGAATATATTATACTGGTCAGAGTTTCATATGGTTATCACAAATGCTCCCAGAAAATATTTCTATAGGCCACGCTGTTAAGAAATCGCTTCAGTGTCATTATGTACAGGAATGGAATACAATTGTTAGTTGTAATTCTAAATGTGTGTTATACAGGATTTTTAAACGGAATTTTGTATTTGAAAACTATCTTACTACATTGTCACTATATAGCCTAATAGAAAATTATTGTGTAAATTTAGAACTGCTAACCATAAACTGCCAAATATTGTTGGACGGTTTAGTGGCCACCCAAGATTTACGCTTTTATATCAGCCTAGTATATCAGGTCGTCACTTAGCCTGCGCTGGTATATCAGCCTAGTATATCAGATCGTTATTGAGCGTGCGCTAATATACCCGCCTAGTATATCAGCTCGTCAGTTAGCCTGCGCTAAGATATCCGCCTGGTAAATCAGGTCGTCATTTAGCGTGCGCTAATATATCCGCCTAGTATATCAGGTCGTCACTTGGCCTGCGCTGGTATATCAGCCTAGTATATCAGATCGTTATTTAGCGTGCGCTAATATATCCGCCTAGTATATCAGCTCATCAGTTAGCCTGCGCTAAGATATCCACCTAGTATATCAGGTCGTCATTTAGCGTGCGCTAATATATCCGCCTAGTATATCAGGTCCTCATTTAGCCTGCGCTGGTATATCCGCCTAGTATATTAGCTCGTCATTTAGCCTGCGCTAGTATATTCGCCTAGTATATCAGCTATTCACCAGTAGCCTGCGCTTGTATATCCGCCTAGTATATCAGGTCGTCACTTAGCCTGCTCTAGTATATCCGCCTAGTATATCGTGTCGTCATTTAGCGTGTGTGCGCTAGTATATCCGCCTATTATATCAGATCGTTATTTAGCGTGCGCTAGTATATTCGCCTCGTATATCAGGTCGTCATTTAGCGTGCGCTAATATATCCGCCTAGTATATCAGCTCGTCAGTTAGCCTGCGCTAAGATATCCACCTAGTATATCAGGTCGTCATTTAGCGTGCGCTAATATATCCGCCTAGTATACATGGTATATCAGGTCCTCATTTAGCCTGCGCTGGTATATCCGCCTAGTATATCAGCTCGTCATTTAGCCTGCGCTAGTATATTCGCCTAGTATATCAGCTATTCACCAGTAGCCTGCGCTTGTATATCCGCCTAGTATATCAGGTCGTCACTTAGCCTGCTCTAGTATATCCGCCTAGTATATCGTGTCGTCATTTAGCGTGTGTGCACTAGTATATCCGCTTAGTATATCAGGTCGTCATTTAGCCTGCGCTAAGATTTCCACCTAGTATATCAGGTCCTCATTTAGCCCGCGCTGGTATATCCGCCTAGTATATCAGCTCGTCATTTAGCCTGCGCTAGTATATTGCCTAGTGTATCAGCTATTCACCAGTAGCCTGCGCTTGTATATCCGCCTATTATATCAGGTCGTCATTTAGCCTGCGCTAGTATATCCGCCTAGTATTTCAGGTCGTCATTTAGCGTGCGCTAGTATATCCGCCTAGTATATGAGGTCCTCATTTAGCCTGCGCTGGTATATCCGCCTAGTATATCAGGTCGCCAGTTAGCCTGCGCTAGTATATCCGCCTAGTAAATCAGGTCGTCACTCAACCTGCGCTAATATATCCCCCTAGCATATCAGCTTGTCACTTAGCCTGGGCTTGTATATCCGCCCAGTATATCAGGTCGTCACTTAGCCTGCTCTAGTATATCCGCCTAGTATATCGTGTCGTCATTTAGCGTGTGTGCGCTAGTATATCCGCCTAGTATATCAGGTCGTCATATAGCCTGCGCTAGTATATACGCCTAGTATATCAGCTCGTCACCAGTAGCCTGCGCTTGTATATCCGCCTAGTATATTAGGTCGTCATTTAGCCTGCGCTAGTATATACGCCTAGTATATAAGCTTGTCATTTAGCTCCTGCGCAAGTATATCAGCCTAGTATATCAGGTCGTCACTTAGCCTGCGCTAGCATATCTGCCTAGTATATCAGGTCGTTATTTGGCGTGCGCTAGTATATCCGCCTAGTATATCAGGTCGTCATTTAGCCTGCGCTGGTATATCAGCCTAGTATATCTGCTCGTCACTTTGTCATTCAAGTATCTGGCGCTTTGTAAAGCGTTAGATACCACCTTTGATACCATCTAAATCCCTGTATATTATCTGCGTCACTGGTCGCTTCAACATTGCCAATATTATCTGATTATATCGTCCTGTGAAGTTATCAAGTGCCTGTTGTGTGCATGTCATATAGCGCTGATCGGTAAGTCAGGGAGAAAGTGCGAAAATCTGTACTTTCTCCTTACAGTATGTTCAGATATGAGCACTTTCTTTGACTTAAACTTAACGTCGACACACTGGTTTCAACCTTAAGTCGACGAGGCTGCTATTAACGTGATCGCCTGGTCACATTGAGAAGGGACAAACACGGATACTATCATGAAAACCCCACACAGGATCAGCGGGGTTCGAGCCCGGGACGCATACATGACTGGCGAATCAGTCAGGCGCTCTACCGAAGCGCCACGTCCCCTTCAGTAATCCGGGGAGGTCAATTTATGCGAGACGAATAGCCTAAATAACACTTCATTTCTATATATCGTACATTTATACGAGAAGTAGGTCTATATGACACATAGCAACAAATGTACAGATTCAGTTAATATAAACAATATCCATACTTGCCATCGCATGTATTTTAATTGAAAGTATACTTCATTGTTTTTTGCGTGTTAATTTTTTTCACGCTATGTGCACTCTTAGCATAAAAATATATATTGACAGTAGAAAAATGGACATTCGTAGTATAAAAAATATACATTCGTAAAAAAGAATGTACACTTTTATGAATACAAGACACTGACAACTGTAGTTTAAGCGGAGCGAGTCGCCTGGTCTACGGCTATATGTCATATTGTGTATTAATTTTCGAGGTAGAGCATGCATGGTACGACTCGGAAACGAAAAGCTAATAATACAAGAGTCCGGCGTTGAATTATTGTTGTTTTAATGCTGGTCAACCATCCACAACGCTGGCCCAACAATAAAACAACATTGAATATCAAAGCCGTGTAGGATGCGCAATCATAACATTCGCCAGGTGCAGTTACGAGCTTGAAGTATTAGATAATTAGTGAAGAACACGGCATTATTAGAAAGAAGCCTCTGAGGGCGTAGCCCGAAGAGGCTTCTTTCTAATAATGCCAGTGTTCTGAACTGATTATCGGACATAGTCGTTACCAGAACCCCTCCCCTGTGTCTACCCCACATTTGAACTCCAAAAAATTCCATGAACCAAAGTTTTGTTTATTGTTGAAATTTGGACACGCCCATTTATAGGAGAGGGGTTGTGTGCGCATATAGAAACTGATAACAAAAGTAAATCTGGTGTCATTTGGAAAAGAATAGTACTTGCTGGTGAGACGTGCTTCATCACAGTAACTTGATTCTTTATGTTTCCCAATCATTAATAAATATTTGGTATGTACAATATAATTTTTTCTTTATACATTATTAAGCAATTTATGTGAATTTGAAATTTTTCAATGTAATATTTATATATATATTTATTAATTTATCATGTTTATATTCATGTTTATATTTCTTTGACATTCACAATCAAACCAATAGTCAATGGCTCATAAGAAATCATACCAAATACAGAGAATAAAATATAACTTTAGGTATTGCTCAGCATAAAAATCAATGCTGGGTCAATATCATATTCCATGCATCAAACAGGATACATTTAAATTATGTCGGTTATTGTTGGGCCAGCAGCGCAGAAGTTGTACCATCAATAGCTCAACATTGTTTCGACGTAGATAAGCACCGTTTATAGGCATACAACTGACTGTGTTGAGAAATATGCGGCTTCAAAAGGGTGAAAAAATTGTTATAAATATTTCGGCTCATAGGCCTTATTTGGTCGTGTGTTTGTTTTGGGTACGTTGAACAGAGGAGGTGATACCGCCGGCGAGCCCTCCCTCCATCCACCACAGAGCTGTGTGTCTTAATGCGGGTCGTCTGTTCAAGTGACTGAGCTGCTCACATTGACAGGGGTACCAAGCGTTATTAGCCAAAAAACATGCAACCTTGGCCCAAAGCTGGTTAAATATTGGCCAACGTCAAAAACGTTGGCAATACATTACACTGATGCTGGACCAATACAGCCTATTTGTCGCTTCCAGATAGTGCTTTGTAGACGGCCAGATAGAGCTCAGTAGACAGTCAGAACAATGGTCTGGGCGTCTAATAATACCTAGGTCAAATCTAATAATGCTGTGTGAACTGAATCAAGATGGCATTATTTCAGAGAATGCTCAGTAAACACAATAGAAAACCAACCCTGGTAATGACTATAGGCCTGTAGGACGGGACGCTGGCACAACAAGGATTGTACATGTGCATTTAACATGTTTAAATCTCACTGAATGCGTTTCACCGGGTGCTGAAAAAATATGCATAACATGGACAATACGCATTAATCTAGAAAAAGAAGAGACGTCCGACCAATGTTGGTTTAATGTTGGGCCAGCGTCGCAGACCGTGGGTCACCATTAATCTAACGTCTCGTGTTGTTGGGATTGCCTACTCCCATTATATAATACACGTACATCGGTGGCTTCATTTTTTTTACATTAAATGTTCCTGTAGACTTGATGTGATAATGTAATAATAATAATAATATATATTTCTTCTAAAGCGCTATTCCAACAAAACATTCCTCGTAGCGCTGTATAATACAAGTTTATAAAAATGTTCTATTTGAAAAGTTGATTCTTCAGTGAGTGATGCATGACAAAAATGGTGCCCTTGACATTCTAAATCACATGGTCAATGTTGATTTTATGTTGGGCCAGCGTCGTAGACAATTGGTATACATCAATCCAGCATTGTCAATCCTACAGCGTAAACAGGATAAGTTTACACTGGCCAAATGTTTTCTTAATGTTGGGCCTGCGTCGCAAACGATGGACCAACATTAAACCAAAATTGAGTCAGTGTGTCGTATTGACTGAGACTGCACGTCAGTAAGAACGATGACCCAGCGCTGGGTTTATGTTAACCCACAATCTGAGATGCTGTCCCAACATTAAACAAAGAGTGGTTGTTAACATCACTTTGGACGTTTTGCTGGTATCTTGGTCTTACACAAAAGCAAGTCTACAACAACACAAGTAAAAGACGCACATTTAATGTTGCTTTTATGCTGGGCCATCATTGTATAGGATGGACCAACTATAATACAACACAGGTTGATCGCATGTACTGGTTATAATAATACTAGGCATATAATGACAACCTTAGCCCAGTAGAGGGGAGACATAATTATATAAACTTGTCTCCCATAGGTGCAAGGAATCCTCGAACTTGACATAGTTTCAGGGTCAGGTGTGGGTCACGGTACACCAGATTTTGATGCCCTATCAGAACGCAGCAATTACAGAAGAGAATCTCAAAGCACTGTAGCAGGGCCACCTAGCTGTGCTAGTCTGGCCCTGAGAAGGAGGCTGTGAGTGATGGCGCGGACTTAATATTTAGAATCGTCTCAAAAATGTACTAGCAGTGGGCAAGAATAAATGTTGATGCGAAAGACCTCGCTTAGTGCAAACTGTAATTGCACTAATTGTCGAGCAGCAACCAAATCTGGCCAACCACAGATCAAGTAATACAGTTGGGTGGATAAGTGCATATACCGCAACAATCTTTCAAATGGTGATGCAAGCACCAAACTTGGCATGAACACTCCCCAGGGACGACTCTTTTAAAAAAAGCCGTTAGCCATCTAAAAATTCAAGATGGCCGCCATTTTTCAAGATGGCCGCCATTAGAGGTCCAGAAAAACTACATTTCACCATAAAATTTGACTCGATTCGGATGATTTTGAATTCAAAATGTATGTTTTCAACCATGCAGAAGCCGAACATACTATTTGGAAGCCTCACAAAAGATTCTTTATATGTGTTCTAGTATTTTAAACGAAAAAAATATGCCACAATAATAGGTAACATACGAGGTAACATGCATAATTATGGTGGGTTAGCATGGGGTGTAAGGGTGTAGCAGTAGAGGTAGTACTTTTGTTTCAGAGGTCAGCCACATCATCTAGATGGACTCCTGGCACTAGTCCTCACTGCTCACACTAACTCTCACCTATGGCTCCTAGAAGTTGAATCAGCCACAGCACGGGACACTGTGTTGGCTCGCAGGCTCAACTAGGTGAGGGTAGCATACGGAAAGATTCTGTATAGGATGGAGTCTGACTCGCACTTTATGCGCATGAAGTTAACCAGATGTCACTTGAGAGAGAATGTCTACTGTAGGAAGAGGAGGAACACCTCAACTCACCTCATCGACAGACAGAGCCAGTGGGAAAATACCACGAAAATAGAGAAGAGAGTGAATGTCAAGGCACAACCAGGGCACGCTGGTGCCATTATTGCCGTGGCGAGGGGTTCAGTGTTGTCTAGGTAATATAAGTAATAATATAGGTACGCACAAAACTGATATCTATCCATTGGAGATATTTGTAGCCATGGTTAGGGCCGGCCTACGGCCGGTATCCTCTTAAGTTGGTTTTGCCTGAGTTTGTGTCCTATTTAGGGGAAAGATGGGTGCTGTGTGTGAGAAACGGTTCATATTTCTGTACACCAATCCCTATGAACATGTGCAATATAACGTTTCTGGTCCTTAGGTTGAGTACTTTGGTCTTTAACAAGTGTTCAGAAAAAAAATAGTCACGATTATATTTGTGGTTAAGAGCCTCAAGGGTTTTGGATCTACTAGATGGATCTACTAGTAACTGGAAAACTAATTGGAGCTCATGTTGTTTCTTCTATATTCCTTGGTCAAACACACAACAAAAATGAAGAGCTCAAATCACCACCGATACACTAGTTGTGTGGTAATGAACGTGATGATTGCAACAAATCTCCCACTATTTCAAACCATCAATGCACTGCCAGTCTCGCTTGATTCATCACGGGTAGATGACAGTGGCGGAATAGAAGACACACTGAGACGAAACAAGGCATAGTACCACCAGAGCTGTCGACTAATGTTTAACAACTCTAAACTAGAACGAGGTGCTTCTTGTGTGAGAATGAATCCCCAGCATCCGGGATAAGACAAACCATGACAATGCAGCTGAATGAAAGAGTGAACAATTGTGCCAGGCGTTTAAACGACAGAAAGCTTTTAGCCTTCGAAGTTGTAACTTTTGTTAGAATATGTGCTCACAAAAAGCTGCTTTGCCTGGTCATACACATCTACCACGATTTCAATGGGAACACAATCATTTGCAAAGTCTTCTAGTGCAGTTTATCAGTCTTGTAGCTGCATTCAGCTAACCTGTCTTGCCAGTAAAAAATAGGTAGCCGGTGTTATCTCGTCCACGGATAAATAGTAATGCCCCAAAGTTTGCATGACCCATTGCAGCAGCAAAACTGAATGGATAGCTGTCTTGATATGAACGAACCAAAGTTCTGACCAATCATCAAATGAGCAATGCAATGTCTTTGACTGTACCTGCTGTAATTAATACGCAATTGGTTTTATCTGTACGACCAAAACCCAAGTAAAAGTCAGTGGAACAAAATTGGAAGGATCACTTAGTTGGGGATGTATTCAAGATTCTGCCTACTCCTTTTCAGTTTGTTGGCATGATTGAACATCGGGCCGACACAAATTTCAACTGAGATTCGGTGCATCAAAGTCAGACCTAGCAATGGCGCAGTTTCTCCAGTACAACTGCTATGCAAGATACAAAGAAGGAGCAGCCACCCACAGGCATTCAGGGAAACGGGAGACACCATTCACAGACAATGAAGGTGAGAAGCGTGAAACACTTGAACTTGGAGACATAAAAGAAACAAAGACCGTCCCGGAGCTGAAGGGCTGATCGTGCCTGGTATTGATTTGCTGAAGCCACAACTGGCACTGGAGAGTGGCTGGAGAAAGTCCGCGTCACTGATGAAGTGGATGGTGCAGTAAATGTCACTTGGTCACCCCACCACGCATCCAAGAAAAGAAGTGCCATATTTAATGTACAGTAAGCATTACGGCTCTGCTACCTCTTCTGCGAGATCAAGCTCACTCCGTTGCCACAATCAAACATGTGGTGGTCAAGATTAGTGACACAGTAGCATTCCTGAACCAGGCCAAGTACCTTTCATTGCCGCTGACCAGCCCATCTTTGCAGTAGCCAAGCAGATCCAGTAGCACTGGTCTATAAGCAATAGGGTGAGGACAAGTTGGTCATCATATTCGGTGGCTTGCATTTTAAACTGACTACATTGAGATCAATAGTCACTCTCCTCCGGGACAGCGGGTGGACAGTAGCCCTATCTGAAGCAGGAGTGTCTTCATCTGGCACCACAGAAAGATTTACATTTACAGCCAGAAACACAAAGCCCTGCTGACTGGGGATGGGCACAGCAAGGTGACGTGTGGCATATCTTCTGGACTTCAAATCTACCCATTGCAGAGAGCTGCCGACAGCTACCCCAGTGTGGATGCAGCAAAGCATGCAATGGAAGGTGCAAATGTTATGGGTTTGGTCTCACTTGCACAACACTGAGCAGTTGTAGTTACGAGGTCTGTCCTGACTCGACATCTAGTATGTGTTCTATTTGAACAAACATTTCCTAGTCATAAGACCTTTGAACTGATATGACATTTGCAAGCCTGTTTTATGACTTTGAGTTAAAAGTTGTGGTGAACTGGTTTTTACTTTTCTCAAGTCAATGGACATAGTGCATGTATATAATGAGCAGTCAGACAAGTTAGTCATGTTTCTGTGGTCTTACTTGCACAGCACTGTGCAGCTGTAATTGCGAGGTTTAGTCCTTACTAGTCTTTGTTCAGTGTGAACAAAATATTTCCTGGTCACAAGATATAGTATAATGTGGAGTTAAACAAGTAATCATTTTTCTGTTGTCTCTAAAACAGGACCAATGCATGCAACCTTCTTTTTGTACAATTGGTACATTGTTAATAAAACATTTTTGTTAAACATGTTGTACGTCATTTGTGTGAATGTAATGTATTTATAAAGAAAATCAATTAGCATGATATACCATTTCTAGTTTACAAAGAAGCTTATGTGAGCTGGTAAAGTAATAAATTAGGCTAGTACATAGTTGAAAACAATTATATTGACCCCAACATCATTAAAATCGGTCTAGTGGGGAAAATTTTATGATGAAAAATAGTTTTTTTGGACTGATAATGGCGGCCGTCTTGGAAAATGGCAACCCTTTAATGACGTATTTTAAAGTAGCAAAGTCGTCTTCTGCATAGTTGAAAACATATATTTTGACCCCAACATCATTAAAATCAGTACAGTGAGTCAAATGTTATAACTAAAAGTAGTATTTCTGTACCAAATTGGCGGCCATCTTGAAAAATAGCGGCCATCTTGAATTTTTAGTTGGCTTAAAGCTTTTTTTGAAAGAGTGGCCCACGGGGTGTGTTCATGCCAAGTTTGGTGTGGTATCACAATTTGAAAAAAAAATTTCAGCTATCTGCCCCAATAATATTGGCAGTGTACCGCTTACTGTAGATCTGGTAATTTTCTTGTTTTCAATTTTCGCGAATTTGTGATTTTGGAACTTACCGCGAGTTCTAGTTTTCGCGAATTTTTAATTTTGAAAAAAGAAAACTTTGGTCGTAATTAGATCTAACAGCCACTGAACTGTGAAATGTCACGTTTTAATGGGACTTACTCCTTGAAATCTATGACTCCCCTGATCCATCGTTATCACAAGTAGGCGTAATCCACTGTCACCACAGCCTCTTACGTGATGCCAAGTACGGCAATCACCGTGGTCGACCTCAGGTCACGACATGTGCCTACCTTCTCAACTCACACGGGTCCTTGCGCGAATGTTGGTTTAATGCTGGGTCAAAGCAAGAAATACCAGGCCAACGTTCAATCAGCGCTGGTGTAATTCCCAGAGTTAGTTGGGCTGGTGACAATAGTCAGCGGTATTGTTATACAAACACATCACTGGTAATTAGCAAAACGGTTCCAATCATCGTCATCAATAGCAGGCGGGCGCAGACTTGTCTAGCATTCAAATCGTTCACCAATTGTACATCATGATCAAGAAATCTGCACATCGATAATTATACTCTATTCTAGTGCTATATTTATTCACGCTCACGCACAGTCGGCTAAGATATATATTGCTGCTGGGTCTTCATAGAGGCTGTAGTAAAGCTCACTGTAGCATTGGTCATTTTCGACGATAGGTAGCGATATTATATCAATATTTTTCGCGAGATTATTGAAATCGCGAATTTGTCCTCCTCGCGAAATTCGCGAAAATTAAAACCTCGCGAATATTACCAGATCTACAGTATTTATAATGTGCAGCCACGTGCACTCCCTCACTCTCTATGAGCGTTATTATGTGCAGCCACGAGCACTCCCTCACTCTCTATCAGTGTCACAATGTGCAGCTACGTGCACTCCCTCACTCTCAATCAGTGTTACAATGTGCAGCTACGTGCACTCCCTCACCCTCTATGAGTGTCATAATGTGCAGCTACGTGCACTCCCTCACTCTCAATCAGTGTTACAATGTGCAGCTACGTGCACTCCCTCACCCTCTATGAGTGTCATAATGTGCAGCTACGTGCACTCCCTCACTCTCTATCAGTATCACAATGTGCAGCCACGTGCACTCCCTCACTCTCTATCAGTATCACAATGTGCAGCTACGTGCACTCCCTCACTCTCTATCAGTATCACAATGTGCAGCTACGTGCACTCCCTCACCCTCTATCAGTATCACAACGTGCAGCTACGTGCACTCCCTCACTCTCTATCAGTGTTATTAAGTGCAGCTACGTGCACTCCCTCACTCTCTATAAAGTGTCAAAAGGTGAAGACACGTGCACTCCCTCACTCTCTATCAGTGTCATAATGTGCAGCCACGTACACTCCTACACTCTCTATCAGTGTA
>OZ024917.1:50328266-50427117 GCA_964017125.1 Flabesymbios commensalis
TCTGTAGAGCCACAATGCAGTAACTGCTGATTTGTAAAGTAAGCAGATACTGCCTTTTGGCTTTGCACGGCAGTAATAATACCTAGAAAAGTGTGATGTTCTGTTGAATACGAGTCAATTGAACAAGGTAACATGGACAAAGCTCTGTACAAAGCTGTTGATTGAGACGTTTACCTGTTGACAATGTGTGCCCAGCAAACACGATATATACAAACAATGTTGTATTAGTGTTGGGTCAGCGTCGCACACGCTGTGTCAACATTGAGTTAACGTTGGCTCAATGAATTGTGTGTACTCGGCACTTACATGTAGCATAGACATCAATCAATAAATCAATAAATCAATAAATCAATAAATCAATCAATCAATCAATCAATCAATCAATCAATCAATCAATCAATCAATCAATCAATCAATCAATCAATCAATCAATCAATCAATCAATCAATCAATCGATCAATCAATCAATCAATAATTCAATCAATCAATCAATCAAACTTCGAAAGCGCCCAAATTCTTAGCGGAGCAAGCTCAGAGGCACACATATCATTAGCATAATTATGTGTCATAATCCAGGCCAGGTTGGGGTGGGAAAGCCAAATCAAATGATGAGATTCAAGTAATTTTCGAAATGTTAAAATTGTTTGGGCATCACGTATGGACACAGGCAGAGCATATTGCGCAATGCTGGACCTGCTATAAAGAAAGTTCTTGACCCAGTCTTAGTTTTTATAAGGGGAACAAAAATCAATTTGAACTTATGAGCGTATACATTTTGAGCATTTCGGCCGAACAAGTCAGTCAGTGAGACATGTGGGTTGGTTGTTTTTCAGGGTTCGGAAAATGTATAGTGCATATCTTAAAATGAATGCGGGGCTTTGGTTACCATTCTAGCAAGACATGTCCTAACTCTTTGTAATTTAGCTATGTCCTTTTGTTGAATACTACGAATTAAAAGAAGGTGTTACATTAATCTAATTTGCTACTGACCGCTACCACTGCAATTTGTTTGGCAAGAGCTAAAAACAGATTTTTTTTCGATTCCGACGCAGTTCGCGGGTATGATGCGATACGTGTTTTTGGAAATTATATTTATATAAACTGATAAAATATCACTGAAAATGATTCAATTGTTTATGATCGATGCTGAGTTCTTCAAATAAATACATTCGCGATATCTCTATAATGATATTTTTTTATTTGAACCTGGAAATTGCGTTATGAATTCTAGCTTCAAATGAAGCAAAAACATTAATAAACAACTCAGGTGAACCCTCACAGCGTGGGGATCGACTTTAGTCGTCAGAATCTGACGTCTGTAGACGTCAGATTCTTACGACTAAAGTCGATACCCGTTCTGTAAGAATAAAAATAGTTCTACTGACCGTAGACCCATAAAATAGGTATTCAAATGAATCAGAAAGAGCTAACTAAGACATTTATGATGATTTCAAGATGAAAAAAACCCTTTGGTCTTCATGGCTTAAGTAGAAAAAAATAACGCTTCAAGGGTTGGGCCTATTCATCTCTTCAGCAGGCCTAAGGCATTGTCAAATCATCAAGTGTGGCACGTTTTTATTCTAAAATATCACAAATTTATTTAATTTTACCAATTGGTTGTAGCGAGACATAACAAAGGGTATGTAATTAGTTAGGTGTCTAATTAGTTTTCAATGGATACGTTGTGGTTTTAAAAATATGCTTATTGAAGCATGACAACTTAATTTTAAATATATTTATAATAAAACTGAAAATTCTTACCTGCTGTTGTTTTCTTCGCCATCTTGTCCTACAGGATGTTCCCTTTAGTGAAGTCCTCCTAAGTGACATTTAAATAAAAATTAGTCCCTAAATTCCACCAGCAAGGTGCCAACAAGGATCAATATCAAGTATAGATTACAACTGGTAGCCAGTACTTACAGAACATGGCATATGCACATGATCGTCACTGCTAAACAGCGCAGTCAGAAAAATTTGGTTTTGAACAATCACCCAGAAGCCATCCTTCTGTGCACATGTTTTTACCCGTTGACAGACATGATTGAGTATTTGGCCATCACAATGAGAGACTCAGGGCAGGACTCCTGTCAAAGTGGGGATTTTCGCCTCTAATTCTCACCGGAACAAGAGCTCTTCTCGCCGCGTGTGTTAAAACCACTTTGTCCAGCATGAGCGAAGTAATCCCACCATTTGAAGTCGTTAAAATCTCCTTTGAGCGGACCTTGCGCATTATTGTCGATCTCGGCCAATAAATAATAACACTACTTTGTCTTAATGCTGGCCCAACATCGCAGACGTTGTCACATAATTTGATACAGCTGTTGGCCAGCGTATTCCAGCAGGCTGGTTGTTTGGTGGCCAATTGCCACACATCATCACAACAATTACAAGCAATTATACTGTCACGCTCAACGCCCGCTGTAATAACTGCCAACTGCAGGGTGGTATCTGAATCTGGCTTGAAATATTTCAGCACAGATCACGGGTATAGGTGGGTGACGACCCTCTTCCACCCAGGGATGCCCCCCCCCCCAAAATAACAGCTAAATACACCTGCTCTCAGGTAGGCTACATAAACAATGTCCTTTAGGATCCATCGCATTGATCCGGCAATGACTGCGATCACAATGCGACCACCTGGTATTTGACAATAAAGCGGGATCTTAATCCAGCCTGTAAGAGACACTTCGGCCCATTCAAAAGACAGCCTTCAGAAGCCTATCTTTTCTAGATCACGCCCGCCCGTCGCAGTGCCGGACAGAGAACTGATCTGCAGCTTTTACCTGTTTACATACCCGTGCGTGCGCCTAGGAACTGGTTATATGGCCAAGACCAACTCGCGCGTTTGTCATCGTCAAACAATCATATTGCGAGTCATAACGGGACAATGTACCTTTGGCCTTCCGTTATTTCCCATCAACATTCACTGGTCCAGTAGGCCTAACCAGTTGATTTCCAATGTCAAGCATTCGCCAATGGGAATCAGCTGGTTAAAGGGACAGGCCATAGGCTAAAATCATTAAAAAATCGGTGATTTTATTTTGGCTTCTTAATATGACCATATGATGTAAACATGTCCATAGACTAGAACTGCAAAAGTTTTAAAATTTTTCTGCTGCGCATTCCCCAGTTAGACTAGATATATAGAGACGAAATTCCCGTATTTCTAATTTTTGACATGGTTGTCAATAATTAGAAATCAGCTCGTTATGGTAGGTGGGTCGTTATGACTCACCTGGTTGAAGCACCTGGTTAAAGTAGGTGGATCGTTATGACTCAGCTGGTTAAAGTAGGTGGGTCGTTATGACTCAGCTGGTTAAAGTAGGTGGATCGTTATGAATCACCTGGTTAAAGTAGGTGGGTCGTTATGACTCAGCTGGTTAAAGTAGGTGGATCGTTATGAATCAGCTGGTTAAAGTAGGTGGATCGTTATGACTCAGCTGGTTAAAGTAGGTGGGTCGTTATGACTCAGCTGGTTAAAGTAGGTGGATCGTTATGAATCACCTGGTTAAAGTAGGTGGGTCGTTATGACTCAGCTGGTAAAGTAGGTGGATCGTTATGAATCACCTGGTTAAAGTAGGTGGGTCGTTATGACTCGGCTGGTTAAAGTAGGTGGATCGTTATGACTCACCTGGTTAAAGTAGGTGGATCGTTATGACTCACCTGTTGAAGTAGGTGGATCGTTATGACTCAGCTGGCTAAAGTAGGTGGGACGTTATCATTCGCTGAGTAAACATTTAGAGCACCTAATACAACGGCACGCATGCGCAGCATGGCCAACGTCCACAAGGGTGGGGTTTGCCGTAACGTAAATATTTTGATTTAGCGAAACATAACGACCCACCTACTTTAATGAGGCCCTATTTTTTCTAAAATATGGATTTTTAAAAAACAGCGCTCACTCTGTCAATAATAATGCAGATGCACTCAGTGTAGCCTACAACTGTATGCATGGTATTATAATGTCACATGTGTGGTTTTCATTTGGCAATATATTGCTCTATATGAGTTTATGATACGCACTCTATACTTCTTTTATTTTGGCTTCTTAATATGACCATATGATGTAAACATGTCCATAGACTAGAACTGCAAAAGTTTTAAAAATTTTCTGCTGCGCATTCCCCAGTTAGACTAGATATATAGAGACGAAATTCCCGTATTTCTAATTTTTGACATGGTTGTCAATAATTAGAAATCAGCTCGTTATGGTAGGTGGGTCGTTATGACTCACCTGGTTGAAGCACCTGGTTAAAGTAGGTGGATCGTTATGACTCAGCTGGTTAAAGTAGGTGGGTCGTTATGACTCAGCTGGTTAAAGTAGGTGGATCGTTATGAATCACCTGGTTAAAGTAGGTGGGTCGTTATGACTCAGCTGGTTAAAGTAGGTGGATCGTTATGAATCAGCTGGTTAAAGTAGGTGGATCGTTATGAATCAGCTGGTTAAAGTAGGTGGATCGTTATGACTCAGCTGGCTAAAGTAGGTGGGACGTTATGATTCGCTGAGTAAACATTTAGAGCACCTAATACAACGGCACGCATGCGCAGCATGGCCAACGTCCACAAGGGTGGGGTTTGCCGTAACGTAAATATTTTGATTTAGCGAAACATAACGACCCACCTACTTTAATGAGGCCCTATTTTTTCTAAAATATGGATTTTTAAAAAACAGCGCTCACTCTGTCAATAATAATGCAGATGCACTTAGTGTAGCCTACAACTGTATGCATGGTATTATAATGTCACATGTGTGGTTTTCATTTGGCAATATATTGCTCTATATGAGTTTATGATACGCACTCTATACTTCTTTTATTTTGGCTTCTTAATATGACCATATGATGTAAACATGTCCATAGACTAGAACTGCAAAAGTTTTAAAATTTTTCTGCTGCGCATTCCCCAGTTAGACTAGATATATAGAGACGAAATTCCCGTATTTCTAATTTTTGACATGGTTGTCAATAATTAGAAATCAGCTCGTTATGGTAGGTGGGTCGTTATGACTCACCTGGTTGAAGCACCTGGTTAAAGTAGGTGGATCGTTATGACTCAGCTGGTTAAAGTAGGTGGGTCGTTATGACTCAGCTGGTTAAAGTAGGTGGATCGTTATGAATCACCTGGTTAAAGTAGGTGGGTCGTTATGACTCAGCTGGTTAAAGTAGGTGGATCGTTATGAATCAGCTGGTTAAAGTAGGTGGATCGTTATGACTCAGCTGGTTAAAGTAGGTGGGTCGTTATGACTCAGCTGGTTAAAGTAGGTGGATCGTTATGAATCACCTGGTTAAAGTAGGTGGGTCGTTATGACTCAGCTGGTAAAGTAGGTGGATCGTTATGAATCACCTGGTTAAAGTAGGTGGGTCGTTATGACTCAGCTGGTTAAAGTAGGTGGATCGTTATGACTCACCTGGTTAAAGTAGGTGGATCGTTATGACTCACCTGTTGAAGTAGGTGGATCGTTATGACTCAGCTGGCTAAAGTAGGTGGGACGTTATGATTCGCTGAGTAAACATTTAGAGCACCTAATACAACGGCACGCATGCGCAGCATGGCCAACGTCCACAAGGGTGGGGTTTGCCGTAACGTAAATATTTTGATTTAGCGAAACATAACGACCCACCTACTTTAATGAGGCCCTATTTTTTCTAAAATATGGATTTTTAAAAAACAGCGCTCACTCTGTCAATAATAATGCAGATGCACTCAGTGTAGCCTACAACTGTATGCATGGTATTATAATGTCACATGTGTGGTTTTCATTTGGCAATATATTGCTCTATATGAGTTTATGATACGCACTCTATACTTCTCTGCAAAGACAAAAGGAAGTATCTGTTTACTTGTATGGTAAGCAGATACTGCCTTCTGGCTTTGCAGAGACGTATACATCCAGTAATTTTGGCTAATAATATGAGTGGTAAGAGCGTAATAACGGGTTTACATTGTTTGGCTTATATTCAGATAATTGGTATTTACATCAATTTGCTCATTCATTCACGTGCAGGTTAGCGGAAAAAAATGGTATATTTGCACATGAATGAATGAATGTTGTTTGAGATCCTTGCGCACTATGTAGGGAAAATGTGTGAGCCCTATAGATTAAATTCTGCTCTGCAAAGCTGAAAAGCAGTATCTGTCCATTCTACAAGTGATTAGATACTGCCTTTTGGCTTTGCATGGCCAGGGTACATTTAGTGGTCAAACCGACATCAGACGACTTGAGTAACACCATCACACTTATATCATCCGGTTGGAGACTCGAACCCGGGACCACAATCCAACATGTTGACATGTTGGTCTAACGTTAGTGCTGGACCACCGTATGCGACGTTGGACCAACATTAAACCAGAACTAGTTTATGTTAGATGTCGCTATAGGTCGTATAACAATACAACAACGATGTGGACGTAAACGTTTCGTGTTTTCAAATTTGCTCTTAGATTCTGAAGGTTCATTTCCACGCGCCTGATCGGAGTCGCAACCAATGGTTTAGTGTCAAAGTTGAGCAGAATAGAAAAAGCTGGGGGTTTTTCTTCTGGTGACCAGTGTATGCGTCAATATTCCAATCAGATGTAAATCTGTCAATGCCAATAGTTACTAATATATTATAAACTGATACACCTGTAATCGAAGACGGACACCTTATTCCATTGCGCATGAGTCGCCATGTTGCTTAGAATTTGGAGTGTTTTTAATGCGCATTGATCAGCTGTTGATTATATATATACCCCCTACAGACCTAGGCCCCTCGCATCTGTTTACGGACTACCATGAATTGTGAGTGTGTGGGCAAGTGAATTTTACTTTACGAACATTGAATCAACGCCTTCTACTTGTTGGATGCTCTTTAAACCAGACAAGCTGGCACCTGGTTTAATTGCAATTAATTAATTTAACTTGAGTTTCTCAAGATAATAAATTTAAGTAGGTCTATATATTGAAAGGGTATGATTAAGTTGCACCAACCTCAAATAAAAATGACAATAAATTATTTTATGGAGTAGTATATTTTAATTCGCTTTGATCTTATTTGAACTTTCTCTCTTTTCCATTAGAAAAACTCGGATCAATCCAATGGAAAATAGAGAAAGTTAGTATATGATCAAAGTTAGTATGTTTAGTAAGATACAGATCAAAATAAAATAAATGTAAATGAAATTAAAGGGGTTTTAGCCACCTTTTTGCATATGTGTATAGGCTAAACTGGGCCAGGAGAACCTCCTGAGGATGATGAGATGAATGACCTGGCACCGCCCTCCAGACACAGGACACAAAATTCGAGCCCTAACCCCTGAAGTTGTTCAAACTATTAACCCTTTAACCGCCGGTGTCGCATATATTCGGGTTTTCATTTTTTTTAGCACATTATGTAACACCTTTTGAACAAGTTAAAGATAAAATGTGACATCAATCAGCAATATTTGAAAACAGTTGACTTCCATTTTGTCAAATCTGCATAATTTTTACTCACTTGAAGTTGTGGATCGCGTCAGCGAGACACAACTTCAAGTGGGTGAAAATTCAGATTGAATAATTTGGCGGTTAAAGGGTTAAACATGTCGCTCGCGCTAAAAGGCTAGACAACATCTATACTGCCGCGCAAAGCCGATAAGCCAATAGGCCGTATCTGATGCCTACAAGTAAGCAGGTGATGCTTGCTTTACAAGAAAGCAGATACTGTATTTTGTCTTTGCAGAGCAGCATATAAAAGTCCACACGGCGGGGCCAGGTGTCTGAAGAGAAGGGGACGTGTCGCTTTAGTAGAGCGCCTGACTGCCTCGCCAGTCATGCATGCGTCCCGGTTTCGAACCCCCCTGAAACCTGTGTGGGTTTTTCAGAGAAATGTCATTGTTTCTCCTATGCGACTAGGCGATCATGTTACAGGCGGCCTCGGCGAGTTAAGGTTGAAAACAGTGTATCGACGGTAATATCGCACAGCCTAAAAATATTTCTTATCTATTTTGTGTCTTATTTCAACATGAAAAATAACAGACGTGAAAAGCTACTTTAATCCATCATAATAGTCGTCTTTGTTGTTTTAGAGCTATGTAAGCTAACAGGTGAAAAATAGACGCTTTCATAATCGTATCTGGATATCGTACTTTAATTTCCATAAAATCAGTGTGAAATTGCATGTTCAAAATCTCCGATTTCCGCCTGGTTTTGCGATGGACGTAATAATCTGCTGGTATAACATGTTTATAAATGTAATAAAAATGGAAAGAAAATAAATGTAATTTTTAAATACCTTCTTACCATTTATGTGGGAAATAATGGTCAATTCACAAGGAAACAAAATCTAATTTAATTTTATTAATTAGCAATTGACTAACCGATATCGTGTAATAAGTTTGTTACTCTACTCTGAAGTTACTATTAAAAAAATATAGCGTAGACCGAGAGAACACACCCATATAAATGTCGTGAGTGAAGGAAAAGCAATTAAGATTTTGAACGCCATTAAAAGCTGACAATTTGTATCTGCGACCACCGTCTCACATCAAAGCTAATATAATTGATACAGTTTGGCAATGCCACCTTAATTTCTGGCCAAATTCCTTACTCATTTCACAACATCGATGGGAGGCTCTCACGAACTGTAAACTAATTAGTTCCCATTTGTGACTAGTAAAACATCTCACTAAAAATGATTATTTATTTAAAGCAGATTATTTGCAAATCATATCAGCTCAACACACAACGTGTTTGTTCAGAATATATTATCTCGATTTAATTGTAATTCAAACAAAAGGCCCACGTCATCCCTTGCCGCTAATCATAATAATTATATAGGCGCACACTAATCCCCACCCCACTACGTTGGGGTTTCTCCATACACCTATGGGCCCACGACCAGACATGCGAATTAGGTCGATGTAGCTGAATCATACATATGGGCCCCCAAAACTAGACATGCTAATTAGGTCGAGGTAGCTGAATCATACATATGGGCTCCCACGACCAGAAATACAAATTAGGTCGAGGTAGCTGAATAATACACATGGGCCTCCAAAGCCAGACATGCTAATTAGGTCGAGGTAGCTGAATCATTGACATGGTCCCCCAAAACCAGCTATGCTAATTAGGTCGAGATAGCTGAATCAAACACATGGGCCCCCACAACCAGACATACGTACTTAGGCCGATGTAGCTGAATCATACATATGGGCCCAAGATTTGACATACGTACTTAGGTCGATGTAGCTGAAACATACATATGGGCTCACGACCTGACATACGTACTTAGGTCGATGTAGCTGAATCATACCTATAGGTCCACGACCTGACATACGTACTTAGGTCGATGTAGCTGAATCATACATATCAGCTCACGACCTGACATACGTACTTAGGTCGATGTAGTTGAATCATACATATGAGCCCACGACCAGACATACGTACTTAGGTCGATGTAGCTGAATCATACATATGGGCACGCGACCAGACATTCGTACTTAGGTTGATGTAGCTGAATCATACATATGGGCGCACGACCTGACATACGTACTTAGGTCGATGTAGCTGAATCATACCTATAGGTCCACGACCTGACATACGTACTTAGGTCGATGTAGCTGAATCATACATATCAGCTCACGACCTGACATACGTACTTAGGTCGATGTAGTTGAATCATACATATGAGCCCACGACCAGACATACGTACTTAGGTCGATGTAGCTGAATCATACATATCGGCCCACGACAAGACATTCGTACTTAGGTTGATGTAGCTGAATACTACATATGGGCCCACGACCAGACATACGTTCTTAGTTGCATGTAGCTCAATCACACATATGGGCCCACGACCAGACATGCGTACCCAGGTCGATGTAGCTGAATCATACATATCGGCTCACGACCTGACATACGTACTTAGGTCGATGTAGCTGAATCATACATATGGGCCCACGACCAGACATACGTACCCAAGTCGATGTAGCTGAATCATACATATCGGCTCACGACGTGACATACGTACTTAGGTCGATGTAGCTGAATCATACATATAGGCACACGACCTGACATACGTACTTAGGTCGATGTAGCTGAATCATACATATGGGCCCACGACCAGACATACATACCCAGGTCGATGTAGCTGAATCATACATATCGGCTCACGACCTGACATACGTACTAAGGTCGATGTAGCTGAATCATACATATGGGCCCACAGCCTGACATACGTACTTAGGTCGAGGTAGCTGAATCAAACATATGGGCCCACAACCAGACATACATACTTAGGTCGATGTAGCTGAATCATACATATGGGCACACGACTTGACATACGTACATAGGTCGATGTAGCTGAATCATACATATGGGCGAACGACCTGACAAACGTACTTAGGTCGATGTAGCTGAATCATACATATGGGCACACGACCTGACATACGTACTTAGGTCGATGTAGCTGAATCATACATATGGGCGAACGACCTGACAAACGTACTTAGGTCGATGTAGCTGAATCATACATATGGGCACACGACCTGACATACGTACTTAGGTCGATGTAGCTGGATCATACATATGGGCACACGACCTGACATACGTACTTAGGTCGATCTAGCTGGATCATACATATGGGCGCACGACCTGACATACGTACTTTAGTCGATGTAGCTGAATATCATACATATGGGCGCACGACCTGACAAACGTACTTTAGTCAAAGTAGCTGAATCATACATATGGGCCCACGACCAGACATACGTACTTTAGTCGATGTAGCTGAATCATACATTTGGGCTCACGACCTGACATACGTACTTTACTGTGTAGGAGGGGCACTTTTAAAGACACAAGTTTCGTTCGGCAAAGCCAGGTGACAGTGACTGGTTACTTTTCAAGTAAGCAGTTACTGCCTTCTGACTTTGTACGGCAGAGCTCTGAGCAATAGTGTACAGGTTGTCTTTAATCAAATAAATCAGTGTGCGCTTACATTTTTTGACATCCATGACTCATACATAAAATTAGGCAGTTACAATTCTGTTTTACCACCTCCGTCCGTTACATTAAGCTATACCACCACCGTCCGTTACAATAAGTATTACAACCACCGTCCGTTACATTAAGTAATACCACCGCCGTCCGTTACATTAAGTAATACCACCTCCGTCCGTTACATTGAGTAATACCACCGCCGTCCGTTACATTTAGTAATACCACCTCCGCCCGTTATATTAACCACCTCCGTCCGTTACATTAACCACCTGCGTCCGTTACATTGAGTAATACCACCTCCGTCCGTTACATTAAGTAATACCACCTCCGTCCGTTACAATAAGTAATACCACCTCTGTCCGTTACATTAAGTAATACCACTTCCGTCCGTTACATTAAGTATTACCACCTCCGTCCGTTACATTAAGTAATACCACCTCCGTCCGTTACATTAACCACCGCCGCCCGTGCATTGAGTAATACCACCTCCGTCCGTTACATTAACCACCTCCGTCCGTTACATTAAGTAATACCACCATCGTCCGTTACATAAAGTAATACCACCGTCGTCCGTTACATTAACAGCCTCCGTCTGTTACATTAAGTAATACCACCTCCGTCCGCTACATTAACCACCACCATTCGTTACCTTGAGTAATACCACTTCCGTCCGTTACAATAAGTAATACCACCTCCGTCCGTTACATTAACCACCGCCGTCCGTTACATTGAGTATTACCACCTCCGTCCGTTACATTAACCACCTCCGTCCGTTACATTAAGTAATACCACCTCCATCCGTTACATTAAGTGATACCACCGCCGTCCGTTACATTAACCACCGCCGTCCGTTACATTGAGTAATACCACCTCCGTCCGTTACATTAACCACCTCCGTCCGTTACATTAAGTAATACCACCATCGTCCGTTACATAAAGTAATACCACCGCCTTCCGTTACATTAACCGCCTTCGTCTGTTACATTGAGCAATACCACCTCCGTCTGTTACTTTAACCACCTCCGTCCGTTACATTAAGTAATACCACCTCCGTCCGTTACATTTACCACCGCCGTCCGTTACATTAAGTAATACCACCTCCGTCCGTTACATTAAGTGATACCACCGCCGTCGTTACATTAACCGCCTCCGTCTGTTACATTAAGTAATACCACCTCCGTCCGTTACATTAACCACCGCCGTCCGTTACATTGAGCAATACCACCTACGTCCATTACATTGGGTAATACCACCTCCGTCCGTTACATTAAGTAATACCACCTCCGTCCGTAACATTAAGAAATACCACCGCCGTCCGTTGCATTAAGTAATACCACCTCCGCCCGTTACATTAAGTAATACCACCTCCGTCTGTTACATTAACCGCCTCCGTATGTTACATTTAGTAATACCACCTCCGTCTGTTACATTAACCACCTCTGTCCGTTACATTAAGTAATACAACCGCCGTCCGTTACATTAAGTAATATCACCTCCCCCCGTTACATTAAGTAATACCACCGCCGTCTGTTACATTAACCGCCTCCGTCTGTTACATTAAGTAATACCACCTCCGTCTGTTACATTAACCACCTCCGTCCGTTACATTAAGTAATACCACCTCCGTCTGTTACATTAGGTAATACCACCTCCGTCCGTTACATTACCCACCGCCATCTGTTACATTAAGTGATACCACCTCCGTCCGTTACATTGAGTAATACCACCGTCGTCCGTTACATTAAGTAATACCACCGCCGTCCGTTACATTAAGTAATACCACCTCCGCCCGTTACATTAAGTGATACCACCGCCGTCGTTACATTAACCGCCTCCGTCTGTTACATTAAGTAATACCACCTCCGTCCGTTACATTAACCACCGCCGTCCGTTACATTGAGCAATACCACCTACGTCCGTTACATTGGGTAATACCACCTCCGTCCGTTACATTAAGTAATACCACCTCCGTCCGTAACATTAAGAAATACCACCGCCGTCCGTTACATTAAGTAATACCACCTCCGCCCGTTACATTAAGTAATACCACCTCCGTCTGTTACATTACCCGCCTCCGTCTGTTACATTTAGTAATACCACCTCCGTCTGTTACATTAACCACCTCTGTCCGCTACATTAAGTAATACAACCGCCGTCCGTTACATTAAGTAATATCACCTCCCCCCGTTACATTAAGTAATACCACCGCCGTCTGTTACATTAACCGCCTCCGTCTGTTACATTAAGTAATACCACCTCCGTCTGTTACATTAACCCCCTCGTCCGTTACATTAAGTAATACCACCTCCGTCTGTTACATTAGGTAATACCACCTCCGTCCGTTACATTACCCACCGCCATCTGTTACATTAAGTAATACCACCGTCGTCCGTTACATTAAGTAATACCACCTCCGTCCGCTACAATAAGTAATACCACCTCCGTCCGTTACATTAAGTAATACCACCGTCGTCCGTTACATTAAGTAATACCACCGCCGTCCGTTACAATAAGTAATACCACCTCCGTCCGTTACATTAAGTAATACCACCGTCGTCCGTTACATTAAGTAATACCACCGCCGTCCGTTACAATAAGTAATACCACCTCCGTCCGTTACATTAAGTAATACCACCGTCGTCCGTTACATTAAGTAATACCACCGCCGTCCGTTACAATAAATAATACCACCTCCGTCCGTTACATTAAGTAATACCACCGTCGTCCGTTACATTAAGTAATACCACCGCCGTCCGTTACAATAAGTAATACCACCTCCGTCCGTTACATTAAGTAATACCACCTCCATCCGTTACATTAAGTAATACCTCTTCCGTCCGTTACATTTAGCAATACCACCTAAGTCCGTTACATTGAGTAATACCACCTCCGCCCATTACATTAAGTAAAACCACCGCCGTCCGTTACATTAAGTAATAGCACCTCCGTCCGTTACAATAAGTAATACCACCTCCGTCCGTTACATTGAGTAATATCACCTCCGTCCGTTACATTAAGTAATATCACCTCCGTTCGTTACATTGAGTAATACCACCTCCGTCCGTTACATTGAGTAATATCACCTCCGTCCGTTACATTGACTAATACCACCTCCGTCCGTTACATTAAGTAATACCACCTCCGTCCGTTACATTAACCACCTCCGTCCGTTTTATTAACCACCTGCGTCCGTTACATTGAGTAATACCACCTCCGTCCGTTACATTAAGTAATACCACCTCCGTCCGTTACATTAAGTAATACCACCTCCGTCCGTTACATTAAGAAATACCACCATCGTCCGTTACATAAAGCAATACCACCGCCGTCCGTTACAATAACCGCCTTCGTCTGTTACATTGATCAATACCACCTCCGTCTGTTACATTAACCACCTCCGTCCGTTACATTAAGTAATACCACCTCCGTCCGTTACATTAACCACCGCCGTCCGTTGAATTAAGTAATACCACCTCCGTCCGTTACATTAAGTGATAGCACCGCCGTCCGTTACATTAACCGCCTCGGTCTGTTACATTAAGTAATACCACCTCCGTCCGTTACATTAGCTACCGCCGTCCGTTACATTGAGCAATACCACCTACGTCCGTTACATTGGGTAATACCACCTCCGTCCGTTACATTAAGTAATACCACCTCCGTCCGTTACATTAGGAAATACCACCGCCGTCCGTTACATTAAGTAATACCACCTCCGCCCGTTACATTAAGTAATACCACCTCCGTCTGTTACATTAACCACCTCCGTCTGTTACATTAAGTAATACCACCTCCGTCAGTTACATTAACCACCTCTGTACGTTACATTAAGTAATACAACCGCCGTCCGTTACATTAAGTAATACCACCTCCACCCGTTACATTAAGTAATACCACCGCCGTCTGTTACATTAACCGCCTCCGTCTGTTACATTAAGTAATACCACCTCCGTCTGTTACATTAACCACCTCCGTCCGTTACATTAAGTAATACCACCTCCGTCTGTTACATTAGGTAATACCACCTCCGTCCGTTACATTAACCACCGCCATCCGTTACATTAAGTAATACCACCGCCGTCCGTTACATTAAGTAATACCACCGCCGTCCGTTACAATAAGTAATACCACCTCCGTCCGTTACATTAAGTAATACCACCTCCGTCCGTTACATTAAGTGATACCACCTCCGTCCGTTACATTAATCACCTCCGTCCGTTACATTAAGTAATACCACCTCCATCCGTTACATTAAGTAATACCTCCTCCGTCCGTTACATTTAGTAATACCACCTCCGTCCGTTACATTGAGTAATACCACCTCCGTCCGTTACATTAAGTAAAACCACCGCCGTCCGTTACATTAAGTAATACCACCTCCGTCGGTTACAATAAGTAATACCACCTCCGTCCGTTACATTGAGTAATATCACCTCCGTCCGTTACATTAAGTAATATCACCTCCGTTCGTTACATTGAGTAATACCACCTCCGTCCGTTACATTGAGTAATATCACCTCCGTCCGTTACATTGAGTAATACCACCTCCGTCCGTTACATTAAGTAATACCACCTCCGTCCGTTACATTAACCACCTCCGTCCGTTACATTAACCACCTGCGTCCGTTACATTGAGTAATACCACCTCCGTCCGTTACATTAAGTAATACCACCTCCGTCCGTTACATTAAGTAATACCACCTCCATCCGTTACATTGAGTAATACCACCTCCGTCCGTTACATTAAGTGACACCACCTCCGTCCGTTACATTGAGTAATACCACCTCCGTCCGTTACATTAAGTAATACCACCTCCGTCCGTTACATTGAGTAATACCACCTCCATCCGTTACATTGAGTAATACCACCTCCGTCCGTTACATTAAGTAATACCACCTCCGTCCGTTACATTGAGTAATACCACCTCCGTCCGCTACATTTAGTAATACCACCTCCGTCGGTTACATTAAGTAATACCACCTCCGTCCGTTACATTGAGTAATACCACCTCCGTCCGTTACATTAAGTAATACCACCGCCGTCCGTTACAATGAATAATACCACTTCCGTCCGTTACATTGAGTAATAGACTACCACCTCCGTCCGTTACATTAAGTAATACCACCTCCGTCCGTTACATTGAGTAAAACCACCTTCGTCCGTTACATTAAGTGATACCACCGCCGTCCGTTACAATAAGTAATACCACCTCCGTCCGTTACATTAAGTAATACCACCTCCGTCCGTTACATTAACCACCTCCGTCCGTTACATTAACCACCTGCGTCCGTTACATTGAGTAATACCACCTCCGTCCGTTACATTAAGTAATACCACCTCCGTCCGTTACATTAAGTAATACCACCTCCATCCGTTACATTGAGTAATACCACCTCCGTCCGTTACATTAAGTGATACCACCTCCGTCCGTTACATTGAGTAATACCACCTCCGTCCGTTACATTAAGTAATACCACCTCCGTCCGTTACATTGAGTAATACCACCTCCATCCGTTACATTGAGTAATACCACCTCCGTCCGTTACATTAAGTAATACCACCTCCGTCCGTTACATTGAGTAATACCACCTCCGTCCGCTACATTGAGTAATACCACCTCCGTCCGTTACATTAAGTAATACCACCTCCGTCCGTTACATTGAGTAATACCACCTCCATCCGTTACATTGAGTAATACCACCTCCGTCCGTTACATTAAGTAATACCACCTCCGTCCGTTACATTGAGTAATACCACCTCCGTCCGTTACATTAAGTAATACCACCTCCGTCCGTTACATTGAGTAATACCACCTCCATCCGTTACATTGAGTAATACCACCTCCGTCCGTTACATTAAGTAATACCACCTCCGTCCGTTACATTAAGTAATACCACCTCCGTCCGTTACATTGAGTAATACCACCGCCGTCCGTTACAATGAATAATACCACTTCCGTCCGTTACATTGAGTAATAGACTACCGCCTCCGTCCGTTACATTAAGTAATACCACCTCCGTCCGTTACATTGAGTAATACCACCTCCGTCCGTTACATTAAGTGATACCACCGCCGTCCGTTACAATAAGTAATACCACCTCCGTCCGTTACATTAAGTAATACCACCTCCGTCCGTTACATTAAGTAATACCACCTCCGTCCGTTACATTGAGTAATACCACCTCCGTCCGTTACATTAAGTAAACCACCGCCGTCCGTTACATTAAGTAATACCACCTCCGTCCGTTACATTGAGTAATACCACCTCCGTCCGTTACATTAAGTAATACCACCTCCGTCCGTTACATTAAGTAATATCACCTCCGTTCGTTACATTGAGTAATACCACCTCCGTCCGTTACATTGAGTAATACCACCTCCGTCTGTTACATTAAGTAATATCACATCCGTCCGTTACATTGAGTAATACCACCTCCGTCCGTTACATTTTCAAACCATTTGACGCTTATTCTACACAAACCACATATTAAGTGAAATTTAACAAATGCCATGTCAATGTATCAATTATTGTCAGCAATATCAGCCTTAAATAATGAGAAATGGCGATGTAACATTTAACTCTTTTTAAAACTCCTCACCATGCACGCAAGCATCATTTTTCAACTCTGAAAAATGGACATATGACTTAAAGTTTAGAGCAAAATTTTTTCTCAGAATTATTTTATTAATCGCAATATATTTTTTTTTATTCGTCACCCACCCCAAGTCACCTTCATCCACTACAAGTCAAGAATTGCGTCAGCAATTCGCGGCTCGTAGTGGATGAAGATGACATCGGTAAATTCAGGCTCGAAAGAGTTAAAGGACTTATTGTGACATTGCTGTGGTCATCTCTAATTCTTTGCCTTTTACCTGCTCACTGGGGCAAAACGCATTCCGCAGCCAGTGGGCCTAAGCACGAAACGCTCAACTAATTATTGTTGTTTTGATGTTGGGCCAACGTCGTACACGATTGGTCAAGTAGCAGATGATCGTGTCGTATTGCTAGAATACATTGTGAAGTAGCAGATGATCGTGTCGTATTGCTAGAATACATTGTGAAGTAGCAGATGATCGTGTCGTATATTAGTTGAACGTCTCGTCTCATATGGCTGTTCACCCAGCAATAGCCACAATCGACCCTTTCAACTGCTCATTTAGAAACATTGTATCAAACTGGCCGGGGAGGGGCTCGGTAAACTACTGTTTGATAACTGACACGAATATACCAGCGGTTTCGTATTGCTAGCACACTGTGACATTGTGAAGTAGCAGATGATCGTGTCGCATTGCTAGCACACATTGTGAAGTAGCAGATGATCGTGTCGTATTGCTAGCATACATTGTGAAGTAGCAGATGATCGTGTCGTGTTGCTAGAATACATTGTGAAGTAGCAGATGATCGTGTCGTATTGCTAGAATACATTGTGAAGTAGCAGATGATCGTGTCGTATTGCTAGAATACATTGTGAAGTAGCAGATGATCGTGTCGTATTGCTAGAATACATTGTGAAGTAGCAGATGATCGTGTCGTATTGCTAGTACACATTGTGAGGTAATAGATGATCGTATCGTATTGCTAGTACACATTGTGAGGTAGTGGATGATCGTGTCGTATTGCTAGTACACATTGTGAGGTAGTAGATGATCGTGTCGTATTGCTAGTACACATTGTGAGGTAGTAGATGATCGTGTCATATTGCTAGTACACATTGTGAGGTAATAGATGATCGTATCGTATTGCTAGTACACATTGTGAAGTAGCAGATGATCGTGTCGTATTGCTAGAATACATTGTGAGGTAGTAGATGATCGTGTCGTATTGCTAGTACACATTGTGAGGTAATAGATGATCGTGTCATATTGCTAGTACACATTGTGAGGTAGTGGATGATCGTGTCGTATTGCTAGTACACATTGTGAGGTAATAGATGATCGTGTCATATTGCTAGTACACATTGTGAGGTAGTAGATGATCGTGTCATATTGCTAGTACACATTGTGAGGTAATAGATGATCGTGTCATATTGCTAGTACACATTGTGAGGTAATAGATGATCGTATCGTATTGCTAGTACACATTGTGAAGTAGCAGATGATCGTGTCGTATTGCTAGAATACATTGTGAGGTAGTAGATGATCGTGTCGTATTGCTAGTACACATTGTGAGGTAATAGATGATCGTGTCGTATTGCTAGTACACATTGTAATGTAGTAGATGATCGTGTCGTATTGCTAGTACACATTGTGAGGTAATAGATGATCGTGTCGTATTGCTAGTACACATTGTGAGGTAGTAGATGATCGTGTCGTGATCGTGGACCTAGTTCATTCCGTCCTGAATTTGAAAACAAAATTGAAGATAGCAAGCAATTATGTCACGATAGCAAGCAAACGAATGTCTCTGGTCATTTTTTTCAATTGTAACGTTAGAATTTTAAGATGAGCATGATGTTCTTATAAAATCACCCAAATGCTATCAAACTAAAATGATAATGTCAGGTATCGTTAGTTTTTAGATCCTAAATGTGCTATTGTGACAAAAAGACAAACTTGGACAATTGCTGCCATCGTGACATTTCGATACATGATAAATGTCTTTCGTCTCTTTGTCACGATAGAATATTCTTAAACAATCATTTTTTTCTTCTAAAAGATTTGTATTTCGACAATGTGTACTTACTATTTGTTTTTGTCACTTTTTGTGAAATCAGTCATATTGTGAGTGGTCACTGCGTCCCACAAGTTACCCATCGAGTGCAAGAGCATATGATCATCTGGGACAACAAGAATAATTAATTCAATAATACATAATATACTCAGATACTTTTTAAAATTTAAATCACTCAAAATATAATTATTTTTTCTGAAAAATTGCTCCATCAACCTGAAATCCATAATTATTTGTATTTGAAATCAGACTGATAGCTACAATCGATTCTTGGTAGCCAAAAACATAAGTAACATTGCCAAAATAGAAAAAAATATCATAAAATCTTTGTTAGCAATTTGTGCAGACTATTCTGCCAGAATGACTACACTCTAACCTGTTGGACAAATAAAATCAAAGAAATAACGTTACTCAATAGATTCCACCTGGAGGAATATTGGTTGTCGCAAAATGTTTACATATGTTTTTAACCATGTAGAGTTTGTCTCGCATTAGAATGGGGTGTAGTATCAATTAAAATCAGCTGAGATTTTCTACATGTATGCCCACTCTGTAATGAAAACGGAGAAGATGAAATTCATATCTAGTTACAATACCCTGCTTGTACTAAGTAGTTACACCCATTCCATGATCTGCGAAATAATCAATCATTTTGTAACAGTTATTATATATCTAATGACGAATTACTATATACAGAAGTTAAGCTTCTTCTTGTACCACGCTGTCGAAGTAATCATTTAAATAACTTCTGTGATGTCACGTGAGCGTGTATATAATGGAATCTGCTCTATTTTGAATATTAAAATTCATAACATTTACTCATGTATTCTCATGTATCATGTTCATTACTTTGTCTGTCGGCCTATTCATTGTATTTTCATTTATTGTGTATATCACTGCACACATTGATGCAGGCCCTATCACTGTATTATTGTGAATGGACCATAGGCATATCAACAGACAAATCAATTAATCACTCACTCATTTATCACATGTACACTCACTCACTCAATCACTCACTCTAACCTGATAACTATACATATCACACAAAAATAAAATAAATGGGGTTTTAGACCACCTTTGTGCACATACAGGCTAAGCTGGGCCAGGAGAACCAATTGAGGATGGTGAGATGAATGAGATGACACTGCCCTCCAGACACAAGATTCGAAATTTGATCCCTGTCATACATTTTGTTATAAAGGCCAGAGTGGGGTTCAAGCCCGCGATATGCGACTTTCTAAGCAGGCAGCTTTAACCACTGCACCCAGGGCCCCCGCCCTTACATATCACGAACGAACGAACGTACGAACGAACGAACGAACGAACGAACGAACGAACGAACGAACGAACGAACGAACCAGTGATTATGTTTAGTTGGAGCCTATACCCGCCGTCAGATTAACTTGTATCTCATGTTTTCCGCCGATTTCTCAGTCAATTCTCAATCAATTTTTATGAAATTTTGTACGGACTATTTGCGAGTCACTCGGCGACTACCGTGAAATTTTCATTGGAAAATATCCTATAGCTAAAAAGTTAGACCATCTGGCATGTAATGCAATTCAGGGCTAAAAACAAACTTTAATTTAACCAGTTTAATGGGTTTATAGAGGGACGTCGTAAATTCAAATTTACTACATGTCAAATGGTCTAATTTTTTAACTATATAATATTTTTTTATGTAAATTTCACGGGAGTCGCCGCGTGACTCAAAAATAGTCTTTGCGAAAATTCATCAAAATCGGGTGAGAATTGACTGAGAAATCGGCGAAAAGGGGCTAGTGAAAATCTTGATAAAAGGCTTAAACAGTAGTAGGCTTTAGTAACATCCAAAGGTTGAAACTAGTATAGAAACATTTAAAGTGTCAAAACTGGTATAGTAGCTTCAAAATTGTTAAAAGTAGTATAGAAACATCCAAATGGTTAAAACTAGATTAGTAACATCCAAATGATTAAAACTAGTACAGTAACACCCAAAGGGTTAACACCAATATAGGCCTATAGGCCCTAATGTACAGAAATTTGAAGAATGTTCATCATATTGTTTGTGGTTATGCTGTGTAATTTATGGGAGTTATTAACCCTCTCCCCGCCAAGTTATATTGTTTAAATTTTCACCCACTTGAAGTTATGTCTTAAACCCTTTCAAGCCTGAATTTACCATAGTCATCTTCATCTACTACAAGCCGCGAATTGCTATCGCTATTACCGACTTGTAGTAAATGGAAATGACCTGAAGTGTGTGAAAAAAATATATTGTTATTATTAAACCAGTTCCATGAAAATTCCCTGCTAAAACCCCCAGGGTTGAGAAATCAAGTCATTTTTCACAGATGCAAATGATGTTCTGAAGCATCGTGAGGAATTAAAGGGTTAAAGGCCAAGGTAAGTTCCGGAACTAGTCTACACAAAGTAATTATAATTCTCCATTTTAGTTTAAGTGGTGCAATTTAGCCTACTGAGGTCGATTTCCCAGATTCGAAAGTGGTGGGCGGAGCTTATTTGTGACGTCATGATGGAGTTCTCCGACGTCAGGTGGGGGGATTTTGTCTCATTGGTTTTAGTTCATGCACATGTTCATGTGGATGTGGATATACAACGCATCTTCAAAATAACAACATAAGTCAACAACGTCTTGTGCTGTAAATTCGGCGGCGGGATGTTAGGACGTCTGGCTTTGTTCAGTAATTTGCTGATTGATGTAGTTTGAGAATCAGGTCGGAAAGTTGCTTGTTTGTTTCATCATCGTTGTCACCAATATCGTCTAGCGGTTGGTGATCTCTGAACTTCAAATAAGAAGGGTGTGTGGTCGATCGAGCGTCTGGTTGTCACCAATATCGTATAGCGGGATTGTGACAGTGACACTAAAAAGCAGACTTTTCACAAGGAAATGTTGTGTCGAGTGGTTGACTCAGTCGAGTGGCTCGGCTCACAGTCGGGTCATAACAGCGAATATTGTGGACATAGATCAAAGCATTTTCACAAATCAAACACTATATTTCAAATGAAGGCGATGTTAAAATATATTTCAAACGTTTTTTCAGAAAACAAATATGTTCTAGTACAAATATCTGCTATTACAGGTCGTGGCGATTTTAAAAATTCTACCAATGTAGCCCATACACAAATTCAACTGATGATGGTGATATAATATATGCATTAATACCTGGCGTTATTCGCAAGATGAAATATATTAGACATGTAGATGATTAAATTGGTTCTAAAAGAAAGCCATAGATAAAGGCATGTTGAACTCTAGTATAGCCCCACATTTAATTCTTCAGATTGGAAATGTCTATCAACAAACAGCTGTGTTTTATATCAGGTAGGCCTACAATAAGGAGACTCACTTTTCGGACAACTGTAAAGAAGTTATTTCGTGAATAAAATGCTGAAGGATTAAGTTGTGTTGAGAAACAAATCAGTCCTGCTGATTGCAAAATCGATTTTGCTGTTCAATCAGACCTGATTTTAGCTAAACACTCGGCATTATAGTAGAGATCATGTATAGATGATCTCTGGTATATACACTATTACTTGACATTTGTAATAGGCTTGCACGACGCTCTATTAGGACCCATTAATTAGCATTAGCTTAAGAGCCCTATTAAATATTTAAAAGTGTTGACGTAAAACATAAAAATACAAAATGGCCCCCGTTTTGACCAAGGTCAAATATTAAAATGATATAATTTTCGCTAGAATATAAGCTGATTCATGACTTTGGTATCTACCATATGGCTTACAGGTATGCCCGACATAATGGTGTGGCCGGAAATTATTTTTGCCATTGCATTGTGGGTAAAATCCAAGATGGCCACCATTACTGCAAGGTTAAGCTATATAAATTACCATCATTTTCGACAGAATGGACCGCAAAGCATAATTTTGATGTCTACCATTGGGTTTTCAGGTATTCCCGACATAGTGTGTGGTTGAAAAGTAAATTAGACATTGCATCATGGGTAAAATCAAAGATGGCCGCTATTTTTTAAAACCAAAAAATTATATAATTTATTGTCAACAGAATGGAAGAAGATTTGTGATTTTGGTAACAACTATGTAGGATTTTCATATATACGCCCCTGTGACTGGCAAGCATGAATTTGTCTTTATACCAACAACAAGTTTATCTGGAAACTACAGATATTTTAAAAGTTTTACATGTAAATTTCTAGTCTATGGGCATGTTAAGTATGGACATATCAAGGAGCTAAAATAAAAATGATGATTTTTTCCTTATTGTGTCGCTTTGAACCTTCCAAAAAAGTAATTCAAAATGGCTTTTCTGTATATTTTTCAGTTTGTTCTAAGCCCAGTCTTTATGTTGTATCCAAAAGAGGGAAGCGGTATTATTACCAAAAGATAAAAATATGTGTTCTCCTGTCACGGCCATCTGATACCCAGTTCGGCCATGTATGTGGTACCCAGTCTAGCATATCTAAAAATATATTATAGCCACCAAAATCACTCATCTATATATCCATTTCAGCAAAAACTATATAGGCCTACATCTCTTTTAGGTTATGGCACTGAAGTGGCCATTTTGTTTGTCTTATGGCCGCCATTATGGTTTCAAACATCTTGATTATCTCTGAAATTATTTTCTGATCATGTCGGGCGCTATACATGAAAACCCTGTGATAGACAGCAAAATCATCGATTGATCCTAATTCCGGCAAAGGTTATACACATTTCTTGCAGGGTTATGTTTATGTGATGGTTAATTTGACTTTTGACTACACACACCTTAGTTGTTTTAAATGATACAGACATAGTCGAGCTACTAGTATCTTAAACCGCTATGGTAGACACTAATATATGTTACTTCCAGTAAAGTTATAGACATTTCCTACTCTGAAACCCCCTCATGAATCTGAATCTAGATAATGCCACCAGGTGATGTGCATAAAAAATCCTTTAGTAGACACTAAAGTCACAAATCTCCTTTCATTCATGCTATTTTTCGGCATCTTAAGTAGAAGATAATAATTTTGGGCTCCTAGGCTAACTATAATCAAGATTGGCCACTGAGCCTTAGACAAATTGTGTTTTTATCCGCCCAATAACGATGAGCCTAAAATTTATTGATAAACTACGTACTGACTATAGGCCTACCTACCTAAATAATTTATATTAAATTTAGGCCTAGTATACTTCACAAGAGACATCTCCGAAATGTTTTTTACATGTATAGCAATCTGGTGAAAGTAAGCCCTATTATATTTATGTTGACCCAGTGTTGGTCCACCGCCTGCGCCTATAAGTACAGGCATATATATGCATCTAATATAGTAGGCCCTCATAATATTACATTACCATTACTGTGATACTGTATAATGTAGTAAATAAAATAAAAGTCAGGACGCATCGTCATCAACTTCACGATCATGTAAACTATTACGAAAGTTGTTTGAGAATATACATTTTATAATAGCTTTTTCTTTCCAATTAGAAGCGACAGTTACTGTAGGATCCCTACTTCGCTTGTTTAATGTGGCAGTCGTCCCCACCCTCCCGGACGCGATGAGTCTGTGGACGACTGCTTCGTTTTAGTACTTCGGTGCCGTGCACAGAGGGCCGAATCCCATGCGGCCGTGGTACTTTTCCCGCACAGACGTGCCGCCTGTCGCCCGCTCTGAGTTTAGTTAGACGTGTCGTGCGCGGGGTTGTACATTGCTATTATCGAATGTCCAGACAAATAAACATGATAAGCAGAAGAGGAGTTTTGTGAGGTAATCAGAACTGTTGATCCGACGGGGAGATGAAGTTTACGATATGATGGAGAGTGTTAGGCAGTTTCTCCCGTCCACCCTTACAAGCCCATACTGGAGACCCTAACAATCCCATACTGATGCCTCCGACGTGAGGGACTACCTAACAAACCCATACTGGTGACCCTGACGACTGATAGAGAACGCAACAGTGTTTTCACCAAGACTCAAATTGAAAACTGCTGTTTTCAAGGATAGTTTTATTTAAATATTAAGGGATTTTTTTTGAAAAAAATCATGAGCATTTTTTTCACCAAGGTACGTGAAAGCTGTAGGTCATATTAATATGCCAGTTTTAAACTAGATAGAAAGAGTTATCAGAGGAGAAGTACGTTTTTTACATCGAAAACGGCGTCATTTTCCTATTTTTGGACGAAATTCCACGTGTTTTTCAAGATGGCGACCATGTCGGTTTTTCTGAAAGAACCCTGACATTTTTCTCATAGACTTAGTCTATATCATTTTTATAGTAAGAGTTTTTAAAATGCTTTCATCCTATTAATGCCACTGCAGGCGAGTAGGAAGTGGGTGTTTTCGAAAACTCCTTCAGGGCTCCAGATAACATGCGTATATGCGTAAAATACGCATGTAAAAACAGCAAATACTCATTGATTGAAAATCTTAGGAGTAATATTACCCATAAAAACTATTAAAATACTCATCAAAGTAAAAAGAAACAGAAAAATGAAACTATTGTTATATTTTTACGTAAACAGAACTATATGACTGTAAGAAAAAAATGATCTTATTAAAGCTTTCATGTTGTTGTACAATGAAAAATACTCCTCGTTTATTTTTTTATCATATTTCACTCCTCATCACCCATTTCAATGAGTGAAATACTCCTCAAACCAAAAAATTATCTGGAGCTCTGCTCCTTTTTATCGTTGATTGCCATAATTGGGTGACTCGATTTTAAAGTCCATAGACGAAGCCTCGTCATTTTTCGATTTTTCGGTAAAAATCGACAAAAAATTATAAAATATCGCTTCGACTCAGATAACCTTTATTAGGACTGGGGCCAAATAAAATTGTTCGCCTAAATGAATGTCAATAAACGGTCCTTTTTGGTCTGTTAAATATATTCCCAGGACCGTAGGTCAATATTTCATTATTATTACAATATGTTATTTCAGAGAATGCTGATTGTTATAAATGTATTTGGTAAGTGAGCGCCATATTGGATGCTGGTTCCCCTAGTTTAGCTAATCGCCCGCCGTGGGCAAACACGTGTCCCGCCATAACCGGCATGCATTTGGACAGTGGACCTGTGTCGCCTCATCACATTAGCATAAATTAGGCCGCAATTTTGATTTGGTGGAGCAGACTATTCACGTGTTCAAATTATACACGACCTAGTCTCAAATAATTTTTTTGAATACTTATAAATTTTCTTTTTTAAACTGTTAAAAAAGAAGAAATGTAAATAAGCAGTTTCGGAAAGGAAATTATAGCACAAGTTGTGCGAGATTTTAAATAAGTCATAGTATAATTTTTTCACATCGAAACGCCCCCTGGTGTTTGGCGTTGCTCTAGCCTACTTTTAGCGCCTTATTTGGGCACGGAGTAGATCATGAATATGCTAATGTGAGGCGAGACGCGGCTGCTGTTCAGTTTTATATGTACACACCGATACATGCACGCTGGCACAGGCACGCAGCAACAAGCTGCCTGCCGCACATGGTAGCAGTAACCGATCATACACCATACACACACCCACCACAGACGAAATAAACGCAACCGCTACGACGACAGCCGATTTATACATCAGTCAACGAAACCAAGCGAGCGATTGATTCGGACGTTATTAAGAATGACTCGGTGATGAACGTGCCATATAAAAAAAAGTGGAATGTTCACCGCAGAAATCATTTTTCAGCGAAATGATATACTATATCATCAATCCGCATAGACTATTGTCAGTCACGTTTTAAAATATTTTTCTAAAATAAATGTAGCTGTTTTTTATCGCAGTCACATTTAGCCTATCAGTTTGAAATTTTCTCCTGATAGTCGATTTCTGAAGAATAAAAACTTATATAAATACAGAAATATTCGATTTGACAGTTGCGCTATTGCGAAACATTGCCAATATTTGCATGTGTTTTTCGACTTGTGTAATTTTTTTTTTTCACCCAGGTCGATTTACAATATACTATTACCATAGCTTAGCATAGCAAGTCGTAATTATATCTGGCATTTTATGTACAATTTTGACCTACAGTTTTCACTAAATAATTATATATGTCTGTGAACAAGTGCAAATAAATTATGTGCAATCTCAGTGACGAATATTCAAATATCTCAGCAACCCCTGTTTCTCGCAACATGCGACATAGCATGGACAATTTCTACAGTCTACATTTCTAAGATTCAACATATAGGCCTACAGACATTTTTTCATCTGGTCTAGACGGCAACGTACAACTAACCCCGCACGGCACGTCACAAAAAGTTGGTATGTGTTAATGTGACATACCATTTTAAACACGTTTGAGATAGGCATAGAGCCAATAGGCCCGCTATCTCAAATGCTTTACTAGTTAACTAATTTTACAAACATTTCATAATGTCGACACAACACGATAGTGAAAGCTTCATGTCTACGCCTCTAGAAGGTGAGGGTGCTCGACGCAAAGATAACTATTATCAGGACAGCGAGGAAAATGAAGTTCGATTCCGAGAGGCAGACTACGAGTATCAATGACTCAAAGAAGATTTCGCTCGAATTGCTCGAAATAGACGCACGAGACATCACTCTAGGAGCGATTCATCTAAGAGTCCTTCACCACGAAGAAGGCAGCCTCCGAGACGTTCAACGAACTTGCCTAAGTTTAAAATAGCTACGTTTTATGCTACGGACGTTGAACTTTGGTTTAACCAGATTGAAACTCAGTTTGATCTTCATCAGATCCACGACGATGACGAGAGATATAGTTTAACCTGCGCAGCACTCTCGGGCGAGGTCGCATCAGACGTGAGGGACGTTCTACTTCAGCCTTTCAGATCGCATAAATATGAAAGCCTGAAAACCATTTTAATCGAGCGACGTGGTTTGACAACACCTGAACGAGTCAATAAAGTAATTTCAGGAGAAAGGATGGGTTCAGACATTCCCTCACGCTTCCTAAGGCGTCTACAAAAGACAGCAGGCTTTCGAACGAAAGCAGTTGTTGGAAAGGCGGTCATACGCCAAGCATTCATCCGGCAGATGCCCGCTTCAATCCGCGCTTATTTGGCAACACAACCAGACAGTGCCACACTAGAAAGTTTGGCCATGTTAGCCGAC
Organism: Flabesymbios commensalis; assembly: GCA_964017125.1. NCBI lineage: Eukaryota > Metazoa > Annelida > Polychaeta > Terebellida > Flabelligeridae > Flabesymbios > Flabesymbios commensalis. The sequence goes on from OZ024917.1 coordinate 50,356,962, forward strand.
CGGGCACTTGCCTCCGACGCAGACGTAGAAAAGAGTAAGCCGGGGGCTGCGGAGATAAAAGTTGACGAAACCACTAAGTTAGTTGGTTTGCTTGAGGTTATCAAAGAGACTCAAAAAGTTAGAAACCGCGACTGCAGCCGAGAAGAAGAGAAATCAAGGACGTGGACGTGTAAATAACCACTATACTCCTAGGCCTACATTTATTCCCAATGTACAGGCCACAGAGTTTGTTCCTAACAAACCTGGTAATTATAATAATGCACAGGCCACAGAGTTTGTTGCTAACAAACCAAGTAATTGTACTAATGCACAGCAAAATATTCGTCCGCACGCACCGCCGCCGCAAAATAATGTCACGCAACCTATCGACACAGCCACTGCACAGGTTTGCTACTACCACCAGAATTTCGGTGAAAAAGCGCGTTTGTGCAGTGAACCCTGTTCGTACTATAGCACATTAGGTCAGCGCGAAGTAGCGAATATTGCGTTATCACACTCTAAATTATTATACGTCGCAGACAAAAGACATGGGACATGAGAACAGGTCTAGCTATTGCCGCTTCACTGTCATCGATTAGACCACTGTCGTTGAACATAGTAGACACTGTTCAGAATGAGTATACTAAACTTCTCGGTCAGTTCCCGGAACTGACTCGCCCTACGACAAAGGGTGAGACCGTTAAACACGGTATAACGCACAAAATACAGGAATTACTGATAAACGGGGCTTCCCGCACCCTTGCTACGTTGCCACAGCAACCCAAAATTTTAAAGACTTCCGCAATTCTAGTCTATGGACGTGTTCACATATTAAGAAGCTAAAATAAAATTAAAGATTTTTTCATGAACTTAGCCTGATTGTGTCGGCTTTAATACAGAAGACATGTAATGCTGTAGGCAACAGTTGGTTAACATTAGATAAATATAATAGTCTAGTCACAGAAGATTAACCGAGACCCCAGAGGATTAGTACATGTGTTACTCTAGTCCGCAGAGGGTTAATTAATAAAACATATGATACTCTGAGTATCAGAAGGTTAATATAGAAGAAATATATTCCTCTGAAACTCAGAGGGTTATTACACGTCAGAGTCCAGCCTATAGAGTATTAATAAATAACATACATGATTCTCTAGGCATCAGTAGGTTAAAATAAGATAAACATGATAGTGTAGTCCACAGAGGGTTAACACATTAGAAACTTTATATTCTAGACCACAGAGGGTTAATACTTGCGAGAGTTTAATCAACAGAAGGTTAATAAATAGGAAATGTGATACTCCAGACATCAAAAGGTTAGTATAGAAGAAATATAATAGTCTAGTCCACATAGGGTTAATATTGGTAACACATGATACTGTCGACCCTGGACCCGAGAGGGTTAATATACGTCAAACTATAGCCTATAGAGAGTTAATAAATAACATTTATGATGCTCTAAGCATCAGTAGGTTAAAATAAGATAAACATGATAGTGTAGTCCACAGAGGGTTAACACATTAGAACTCTAGACCACAGAGGGTTAATACGTGTGATACTTTAATCCACAGAGGCCTAATAAATAAGACATGTGGTACTCTAGACATCAGAAGGTTGACATAGAGAAAAAATGGTAGTCTAGTCCACAGAGGGTTAATACATGAGATATGTTATACTCTAGACCCCAGAGAGTTAATACATGTGAAACTCTAGAAGGGAGAGTGCTAATACATAAGACATGTGATACTATAGGCATCGAAATGTTATTTTGGAAAAAATCTGATAATCTCATCTATTGGGCATGAAGGGATCACTGCACACTGTGTAAACTTCACCCTGGGAGAGTGAAGGGCTCGCTACACACTGGGTGAACCTCATCTTTCAGGCCCAGTTATGGATGAGGGGCCCACTGCACACTGAGTAAACGTCCTCTCTCAGGAGTGACGAAGGGCCCACTGCACACTAGGTAAACCTCCTCTCTCAAGAAGGAGGAGGGGCCGACTGCACACTGGGTAAACCTCCTCTTTCAAGAGGGATGAAAGGCCCACTGCACACTAGGTAAACCTGCTCTCTCAAGAGGGATGAGGGGCCCACTGCACACTAGGTAAACCTCCTCTCTCAAGAGGGATGAGGGGCCCACTGCACACTAGGTAAACCTCCTCTCTCAAGAGGGAGGAGGGGCCCACTGCACACTGAGTAAACCTGCTCTCTCAAGAGGGATGAAGGGCCCACTGCACACTGGGTAAACCTCCTCTCTAAGGAGGGATAAAGGGCCCACTGCACACCAGGTAAACCTCCTCTCTCGGGAGGGATGAAGGGCCCACTGCACACTAGGTAAACCTCCTCTCTCAAGAGGGATGAGGGGCCCACTGCACACCAGGTAAACCTCCTCTCTCAAGAGGGAGGAGGGGCCCACTGCACACTGGGTAAACCTCCTCTCTAAGGAGGCATAAGGGGCCCACTGCACACCAGGTAAACCTCCTCTCTCAGGAGGGGTGAGGGGCCCACTGAACACTAGGTGAACCTCATCGCTAAAAAAGGAGGAGGGGCCCACTGCACATTGGGTGGTAAACCTCCTCTCTCAAGAGGGATGAAGGGCCCACTGCACACTAGGTAAACCTGCTCTCTCAAGAGGGATGAGGGGCCCACTGCACACTAGGTAAACCTCCTCTCTCAAAAGGGAGGAGGGGCCCACTGCACACCGGGTAAACCTCCTCTCTAAGGAGGGATGAGGGGCCCACTGCACACCAGGTAAACCTCCTCTCTCGGGAGGGATGAAGGGCCCACTGCACACTAGGTAAACCTCCTCTCTCAAGAGGGATGAGGGGCCCACTGCACACCAGGTAAACCTCCTCTCTCAAGAGGGATGAAGGGCCCACTACACACTAGGTGAACCTCCTCTCCCAAGAGGGATGAAGGGCCCACTGCACACTGGATAAACCACCTCTCCCAAGAAGGATGAAGGGCCCACTGCACACTAGGTATAAGCCTCCTCTCTCAAGAGGGAGGAAGGGCCCACTGCACACTGGGTAAACCTCCTCTCTCAGGAGGGATGAGGGGCCCACTGCACACTAGGTAAACCTCCTCTCTCAAGAAGGATGAGGGGCCCACTGCACACTGGGAAAACCTCCTCTCTCAAGAGGGATGAAGTGCCCACTGCACACTAGGTAAACCTCCTCTCTCAAGAGGGATGAAGGGCCCACTGCACACTAGGTAAACCTCCTCTCTCAGGAGGGATGAGGGGCCCACTGCACACTGGGTAAACCTCCTCTCTCAAGAGGGATGAAGGGCCCACTGCACACTGGGTAAACCGCCTCTCTCAGGAGGGATGAGGGGCTCACTGCACACTGGGTAAACCTCCTCTCTCAAGAAGGATGAAGGGCCCACTGCACACTATAAACCTCCTCTCTCAGGAGTGATGAGGGGCTCACTGCACACTGGGTAAACCTCTTCTCTCAAGAGGGATGAAGGGCCCACTGCACACTGGGTAAACCTCCTCTCTGAGGAGGGATGAGGGGCTCCCTGCACACTGGGTAAACCTCTTCTCTCAGGCGGGGCTCGTTACACACTGTATGTTTATTTCGAATTGAATATTAAAGGCTCCCTACACTATGATGTAGGCCTGTGCATTGGCCCCTCGGGGCCGCATGACGAGTAACTGTGGATGATCTCACGATCGATGTACATGCCTGTCCAAAATAGTCACCAAAGGACACCCAGTGTTCGCGCGCCCACGACGATTGGCACCCGATAAGCTTGTTACCGCAAAACGTGAGTTCGATGAAATGATAAAATTAGGGGTCATTGAACCTAGCGACAGTGAGTGGTCTTCAGCGCTTCACATAGTACCAAAGAAAAATGGCGATTGGAGACCATGTGGGGACTACCGCAGCTTAAACGCTCAGACTGTACCCGACCGTTATCCGATTCCACATATCCAGGATTTCACGCAGCGTTTATCCGGCTCGAAGATTTTTTCAAAGATCGATTTGGTTAGAGCTTAATACCAAATTCCGGTGGAACCGTCTGATGTACATAAGACAGCCGTTACTACACCTTTTGTTTTATTTAATTTTACTAGAACACCGTTTGGTCTACGAAATTCCGGGCAAACGTTTCAGCGTTTTATAGACCACGTTACACGCGGACTTGAATTTGTTTTTGTATATTTGGATGACCTACTGGTAACCAGACCAGATAATAAAACGCATAAAAACATCTACGAATTCTTTTTGCCCGACTAGCCGAATACGGAATAATAATTGGTCCTGAGAAGTGTCAGTTCGGTACAACTGAATTAAGTTTTTCAGGCCACCACGTTTGCGCCGAAGGAATTTCGCCGTTACCCAGCGCCGTTGACGCAATCGTAAATTTCGTAAAGCCCGAAAAGCAACGAGCACTGCGTAGATATTAAGGAATGGTAAATTATTACCATCGTTTCATACCGCAATGCGCTGCGAAGTTGACACCACTAAATAATTTATTGACAGCTGCCAACGAAGGCCATACAAGATTGTCACCGAAGTCAAATTTCGACTTGAAGTGGGATCAAAATGCCGAGTCAGCATTTTCAGAGTCCAAACAAATATTGGCAAACGCTACTCTTCTGGTACACCCAGACCCTATGGCTCAGATAAACATCACGTGTGACGCTAGTGATGTCGCCGTCGGTGGCGTGTTGCAGCAGTATTTGAATGGTATGTGGCAGCCACTTTCGTTTTTCAGCAAGAAGCTGAACCCAGCAGAGACACGTTATAGCGCGTTCGACCGTGAGCTTTTGGCAGTATATGCCACCATTAAACATATTAGACATAATTTAAAAGGACGAAATTTTTTCGTAAATACCGATCATAAACCGTTGACGTTTGTAATGTCATCCGTCACTGAACGCGCGTCCCTACGACAAACACAACATTTAGCTTTCATCGTTGAATTTACAACCGACATTAGATATGTTAATGGTGAGACAAATTTCGTCGCCGATGCGCTGTCACCATCAGTGTCCGCGATAGATGATGGACCAGTGATAAACTATAAGGAGTTAAGTATCGACCAAGTAGTCCAGCAGATTTGTGGCGATAATCAGACGGAAGGCTCAGTTAGTGATAAAAGCACCAAAATCTTTAAAAAGTTAGCTGAGATGATACTCTTTGAAATTAGCTATTGACCCAAGTTGAACAAATCCAAGATGGCCGTCATTTTCAAGATGGCGGCCAAATTTAAAAAAAAATCACGAAATTTTATTGTGATCATTAAAAAAATTTAAAATTGAATGTGTAAAGTTTATGCTGCTCAGAGACACATACAAATACATGTAGACAAATGATCAAAAAGGTGGAATCCAAGATGGCCGCTATTTTCAAGATGGCGACCAATTCAATATAAAATAATGATAATTTAATGATTATTAAAACCATGTTATCTGCTGTAATAGACACACTTTGTTTGACCGTAATTCACCTTAGAAAAAATCTATTTAAATAAATTTCTGATAAAAAAATGTGCAATCCAAAATGGCCGCCATCGATTTTAGCATCGATTGGCAAAAAGGCAGTAACTGTTATTTATTTATTCAACCAACTTTGAAATAAATACAAATATTTGTTATCAAGTATTTCTCCTTCAAAATTAATTTCTCTTTAATAACTACATTATTTCTCAGCAAACACGACACGCTGAAACAATCATGTTGTAATGTTGGCTCAACGTGCAACATAATAAAGTTGTAGTAGAATTAGTTTCAGTAAGTGTATAGACTTCGTCTGTGTATGGTATGCTATTGCATCATGTCAAAAAAACGTTTGACAGAAATGTCTGTAGACCAGCCACAAAAGTCACAATCAATAGATTGGGATAAGTGTATATTTTGTCAACATAGTAAAGACGAGGCTCCGCAGTGGCCTTTGGGGACAAAGCGTTCGGATATATATCCACTAAAGACAGATGGAAAAGCAGCTTCAGTAATTCAAGAATTTGACAAGATAGGGTCTCTACCAATGCCATTGAATGTGGCGTTATTGGACGAAGGCAAAGGAATAATACTCCAACACTTGTTGATAATCAAGCCAAATGACAGGCTCATTGGATTGAAGCTGGATAGAGAGATTTCTAAGTCACAAAAACAGAAAAGCAGCGACATTTACACCTCTCCTGACACCAAGAAGGCAACAAGGCAGAGTTGTACTTCAACTAATATATCTAAGGAAAGTTGTTTTTTCTGTGTTCAAATTTCTAGAGAAATTCACTTGGTTTCTACCTTGCATTTAAATAGAAACGTTAGAAAATGTGCCATAGAGCTACAAGACATTGTTCTATTAGCAAAACTTGCTGCTGGTGACATGATCTCACAAGATGCAGTTCATCATAGAGCTTGTCTCGTTGGCTGAGCTGATTACTTACATGAAGGATACATATATCGAAAGTGGCGCAGCTCCCGTATTTAGATTAGCATAGCTAGCAAGACTATATAAAATTTGGCTGAGGCTGAGTGGAGGTGATGTTTCGGGTCGTTTTAATAATACTCACTTAAAAACCAGGATTCTACAACACCAACAAGATCTTCAAGCCTAAAGAGAAGGTAGAGATATTCTCCTTGCATTCAGCAAAGACCTGGGAGCCGCCTTACGACAAGCATATGAACGCGATTTTAATGACGAAGCCTGGATTTTGTCACAGGCCGCGAAGATTGTTCGACGGGACATGTTTAATACAAATAATTCATTTGAGATACAAGCCGTTTTTAGTGTTGCGCAGTGTATTTTCTATAACAACACTTCTCGTCATCACAAGCAAGCAACAGGAACATACTACAACACCATGAGAGAGCCACCTCTTCCAATATATGTGGGACTGCTGTTACATGGTGAAACCCGCAAACGTAGCTTGGTTGATAAATTCTACGATCTTTGAATATCAGTATCATATGACGGAGTTTTGAGCATATCAGCTGATCTGGGAAATGCTATATCAGAACTTTACAAATCAGAAGGTGTAGTCTGCCCTCGTCAACTCCGACGTGGAGTTTTTACAACAGCTTCTTATGACAATATAGATCATAATCCATCACCAAACACAGCCCTTGGAGCTCTTCATGGAACAGCAATATCTTTATTCCAGCATGATCCATGCCACACAAATCCCGGCGAGGCAAGGATAATTGAATCACATGTTAGCTCATCTCAACAAGAAACGCGCCACTTCCAGAAGAGTACACAAATGTTCAACTACTGATTCTGCCCAAGAATAAGGCCAAAGTTCCACAGACTAATAGTGCTCTAATCAGTCATGGCGATCAAGCTGTATCAGCAATGCAGAAGAAACACAGGTAAGAGGAAATACAATTTTCCATGCATTATGCCTTTATGTAGGCGCTTTGTTGGTTATATTAGGCTATTCTTATGTGGTAAATATTTGCTTCAGATGACTGGATCAAGTACATGAATTCTGCCTAGATAGTGATTCAGATGATATGAATCTATCATGGTGAAGCAAACCTTGCTATTTCATCATTGCTTCCTTTGTTTGAAGAGCAAGCTGCATCACCAGCCGTGTTCCGTCATTTAATGGATGTTATCTCAAAGGCAGTCCAGTACTTAAACCCTGGTCAAACTGCGGTCATGACATGTTGCTCGAAGAGTGTCATCTTGATGTAGCTGCTGAGCTAAGTTCAAGAAGGGCATTTTTTAGTTAAAAAAACCTTCTTTGGAATATCACTCGATCATGCCCACGAACAAAACAACAAGCTTGTTAATGGTGATGCTGGAGCAATAGGACTTACAGAAAATTCCTCACAGCTACTCAGACGGATGGTGTCTGGCCCAGGAATAGCTGGGATAGTAAACGAGTTTGAGTGTTCAATGGAAGTAACAAAAGGTGACCAAGGTAAGAAACAAGACTGCCGTCATCATGAACAAAGGAAAGGAGTAAAAAGGCATTCAAGAAACAAGTAAAATCACTGTCCACTGCAATAACAGAAATGGGGAACCCTTCTCAGGAATCAACTAACGATCTACTTGTTCTTGATACTCAGGACATGATGTTGCCTTGTGTTGTTGAAACAGTTAGAACATCAGAAAGTGTGGGACAAAAAAACAATATCGCGAATTTGTTACAGAAAGACTAGAAGCGAGATCAAAGTCCCTATTTGAACCAAATAAGCAAAACAGGCTCCCACAGTTCAGCAGTCGATCATCCCCTGAAATCAAAGTCAAAAGAGCAACGCCATGTTGCTTCACTGAAGCGGAAAGTGTAATTGTTCTCTCTACTGTATGTGTTTTGTCAAGTTAGTGCCGGTAATTTGGAGACTTTCTTCAGTCACGAAAACAAAGATTTCCCTCCATCACTCTCAACCTACGGTGACATACGTACGGAAACAAAATCAGTTATATTACAATGTTAAGAGAAAGTGTCTCCTTCACAAAATGACAGACCAGATGTTGATATGTTACTGTTAGATGGAGCTGTCATTGTCAATATGCAAGACCTCATGCAGTGAAAAATTTCATGAATATTCCCAGCAAGTATTCCTTCCTTTTTTTAAAGTCTCAGGGGTAGTTGTTCTTGGAACCGAGTCTTCAAGAAACTTTTTAGACAGAATATCATAGGTATGTTTTCTTTACCTAGATAGAAATAATAATAAATATTTCTTTTGGAACTTCATGTTTTACCGTAGTTTGATTGTGTGATTTTTTTTACTTACTAACCGGTAAATATTGCGTCTCCGCTGTAACTATTTTGAAGGCATTTTCACTTTTTTCCATTAACTAAACATAATTTGGTGATATATTTTTAATTCTAATAAGGTTATGACATCACTACTTTGATTTTGTGGGCTCATAGGAATGATTTCTTGGATTTCTATTCCGATATTGATACCACAAGACCAAAACTACTGTCGAAATTGACAAATTTGGCGGCCATATTGGAAAATAGCCGCCAATTCTGAAAAAATGGAAGTTGAGATTGGGTCCATAGATAATATGTTTTGGTATATAATAAACTATCAATATGCAAATTTTGGTACTTTTATCACTAACTGAGCCTTTTTGTCACAAATCTGCTGGACTAAAGCTAAGGACTTGGAATTCACGAGATTGTAACACTCGACTACATCCACTATGAATTTCAAACTACTCAAATCATTCGATAATCAATTGATCTGGTGTGATGTGTCCACGGGACATAACCGGCCGTACCTTACCGCGGAATTTCGCCGAAAAGTTTTTTCAAGCTTACACGGTTTAGGCCACCCATCTCTTAGAGCAACAAAACCTTGGATTAATACACGATTTGTCTGGCATGGCATGAATATTTACATTGCTAGATGGTGTCGTTCCTGTAAGGGTTGCCAGACTGCCAAAGTTTCACGTCACAACACACCAGTTTTCGGAAAGTTCACTAAACCTACCGAGCGATTTGATCATGTCCACATCGATATAGTCGGACCTTTACCCTACGCTAATGGCTTTAGATATCTACTGACTTGCGTCGATCGTTTTACACGTTGGCCGGAAGCCATATTTATTGTAGATATTCGGGCCGAAACGGTCGCCGATGCTTTCTTCAGCGGGTGGATAGCACGTTATGGTACTCCAGCCACTATCACCACAGATAGGGGCGCTCAATTCGAGTCCAAATTGTGGGATAATTTATGTAATCAATTCGGGATTATACGGAATCGTACCACGAGTTATCACCCCCAGTCGAACGGCATGGTCGAACGTTTCCACCGTCAATTGAAAGCCGCCATTATGGCGCACGAATCACCGAACCCGTGGACTATTACTCTACCCGCTGTACTTTTAGGAGCTCGTTCCGCAGTTAAGGAGAGACTAGGCAGGTCGGCTGCCGAGATGATATACAGGACAACACTTAGACTTCCAGGAGAGTTTACGAAACAGTACACCGTCGACGCTAACACTGATTTGGAGAACTACTCGGACAAGCTACGCGTAGCCATGTCGCGTCTCCGTCTATGTCCGCCACGTGACACACAACAGAATAACATTTTCCAATACAAGGAAATAGCAACATGCACACATGTATTCTTGCACCGAATCGCAATTGCGCCGCCTCTGACCGCCCCTTACGACGGACCATACAAGGTTGTCGCGAGGAGTGGCAGAGTCATGAAAATCCTGATGAAAGGCAAGGTTGAGACGGTCTCCTTGGATCGAGTTAAACCCGCACATCTCGAGTGCGAGCCTACGACAGGTACGAACATACAGCGTACTACGCCAAACAAACAACAGAGCTCGAAGACTACCAGTATCTCTAGTAGGAATCCACAGGATCCACCTAGACCTAGTAGTGCGAACACTCGGACGTCCAACAGGACGAGTGTTAAAAAGACAAAGTCGACTGCAGTCAGAAGCAGTACCAAATTGGCCATGGTCCCCCAGCAACTAGATGATAAAGTTAAATTGTCTAACAAAGACAAAACTTATATAGCGCCGCATTCGCGAGCCCCTGCCGTATCCTGTGCTAACGGGAACGGCGGCGGTTTGCGAAGGTATTCCCGCATACCTTTACATCTACGGGGTAAAACTCCGGGTGCAGCTGACGCCGTAATCGAGTCGAATAAAAGAAATCATTCTAATATCGTTGATCGCGACAAAATTTCGACGGACGCAACTGTGAGAAAAAGTAGAGTCGGACGAAAATCCAGACTCCTGCCCGGTTCGTGCAGATGGTCCACGCCATAGTGGCGCCTAACGACATCTATGGCGGGCCCAACCGCATGTACCGTAATAATAATGTTTTTAAATTGTAAATGAATGCACCAGGCCTGGCAACATTGTGTAAAATATGTAAATTGTAATTACATTCTCCAGCAAGATAATTGCTAAATTATAATGGAAATGTTGAACAAATGAATTGGTTGGTCGCAGCTAGCAGCATATGACATACGTAAATATAGGACAGTTGGTGTTACGAGGATAGGACAATTGGTGTTAAGAGGATGGGACAATGTTTTCATTACTGATGCTGCGACGACAACCACCCACGCTGTATTAACAATAACCACCCACGCTGTAATTTTTCACACCCTGGTTAGTTATAAGAGGTTACGTTATATACAACCCCCGCTACTTGCACGAAGCAGTCTCCTACACGTCAGTTGGGTCCTACGTTATCACTAACCCGGGGGTAATGTAGGATCCCTACTTCGCTTGTTTAATGTGGCAGTCGTCCCCACCCTCCCGGACGCGATGAGTCTGTGGACGACTGCCTCGTTTTAGTACTTCGGTGCCGTGCGCAGAGGGCCGAATCCCATGCGGCCGTGGTACTTTTCCCGCACTCAGCCACTGCGGACGTGCCGCCGGTCGCCCGCTCTGAGTTTAGTTAGACGTGTCGTGCGCGGGGTTGTACGTTGCTATTATCAAATGTCTAGACAAATAAACATGATAAGCAGAAGAGGAGTTTTGTGAGTTAATCAGAACCGTTGATCCGACGGGGAGATGAAGTTTACAATATGATGGAGAGTGTTAGGCAGTTTCTCCCGTCCACCCTTACAAGCCCATACTGGAGACCCTAACAATCCCATACTGGTGCCTCCGACGTGAGGGACTACCTAACAAACCCATATTACCACCCACTGAAACCGACAGTTACCACCCACTGAAGTTGCAGTTACCAGTAACAGCTGTAATTGACACATTACAGTTACCATTCTCATTGAACAAATTTAGTTTACCGATTACGAGTAAATTGTCGCCAATTTAAAGTTGACATAATGTGCATTTTGTCCAGCTAAGTGTTATTAATCCACCTACAAATCAGCTGAGAAAAGGAGATCGTTAAAGTACGCAAAATTTATGAAAATGTAAACGAATCGGTAGCCTTGTCAGCCATTTTTTGCTAATGGTAACTCAAGTTACCTCCACCGCTTAACCACAGTGTATATGATCTCTTGATAGGTTCACCAACCTCATCCAATACTTAATTGTTTTACATATTATTTTGATGCGGAGTGGATAGGTCCTATTCACCTAAATCCCCATGAACACACCAGTCTGAAGTTGACTGCGCATTTACCTTTAAAATTGACTTAAAATGTCTCATCAGGAATACATTTAGCTTGGCCCTGAGTGTTTTACAAATGGTTGGGATTACAACTGTACGATAAAATTTGCAAAACACGTGAATTGAACAGTTTCATTGCTATGATAGGTGGCACTTGACCAAGACTTTTACAGTATTTTAAACCTGCAGAGATGCTTTAACCCTTTAAACGCGGCCCCCGAGTATACTCGGGGGCAAAAGATGTCTCCCTGTCGCGGACCCCGAGTATACTCGGGTGCAGAGTGTGTTTTTTAGTATTTTTGTCTGTAAAATCAATGTGGTCATGGGGGTAGCCTCGGTAATCATGGGGGTAGCCTTGTTTTTGCTGATAAAAGTTTGTTTCTCTTTTGATTGTGCATGGATATCCCCCCATAAAAATATCTGGGCCCATGTAGAGCTGTCATTCTTAAAGGATTCTCTTGGAACGAAAAATTCAAAATGGCCGCCATAAAATCAATAAAATTATCATAACTTTCTCAATAATTGAGATAGAGACTTGATTTTTTCACCAAACCATATCAAAGAATACAATAAAACAAACCATACCTTCCTTTGGCATAATCATCATGCTTAAAATGCTATATTAATTCTTAGATGACAGATATCGCAGCAGTACGGATTGCATGGTTGCACACCTAATCATTACGCATTACCTACAAATTACGCATTTAGTACACATCACCCATAAACCTGACATTTTACATGACCTTGACATAACCTTCACGTTTATTTTGGGCTGCATCCATGCAGTAAAGCACAACCTCAACCCATGTCAACTTCAATACCCAATTATGTATCAATATTTTGCGATGGAAGCCCATGCTGGTGCTACACGCTGCTGCATAATTGTAATTTTGCTTGTTCAATTGAGCCTTGAGGAATGGAGGTGTAATAAGGGCAAGATGGGGGCATTACCCCTCCCAATATCAGCACTGCCATAGATTTCCTAAAAATATGTGCTGAAATGATACCCGACCAAGTATGTGTCACCATCAATCCTTTCTAATGGATGACTGCACCACTAAACAGCTTGAAATTGATAAAAAGTGGGTATTTTCAATATTTTTTTGCGATTTTGACCTTGAAATGACCTTGATGTGACCTTGACATGACCTTGGTGTTATCCACCAGTAAAGCACAACTCCTTCTCATGTTATTATTTGCTCATAAGCTAAGATCCTGTTGGTGTCTTCATACAAATCTAACATAACAAAATATTCTGGGTTTTTTCACCCCCCCCCCCTCTCCCAGGAATTCAGCGGTGGGGATGCAAGTGTGCCCAGGAGTTTAGCGTTAAAAGGGTTAATGCACTAGACAGAATACCATCTATATGTTCACAGAGGAGATCCACTACTAAATATAGCACCAAGATATTTATAAATACCTTTTTACTATTTCAATGTTAAATGTGAAGGTATAGTCATGGGATTCATATAGGCAAAGCCCGCGACTTCAAGAATTATGTGACCCCAGCAGTGTTCTCGTTTGTAGCGATCTCCACTTTTGTTTAACTAGTTTGATCATTTAATTCATGCATAGACCTTTCAAAAAATGTATAGTTATCCATAGCCTGGACAAGAAAAAATGTGCTTTTGACTACTGGAATGCCATAAAAATGACATTTTTGGCATGTCGCCAGCCTAAATTTTCGTCTTAGACAGGTCACTGTTCATTAGTGGGCGCAGTTTTTGGAAGATTGATTGTTTGAGTTTGACGAACAAATAGTAGTGATTGTATTGAAAAAGAGAATTCTCAAAAGTAGTATATTGTTCCTTGGAAAATTGAATTTATGTTCATGTCGCCCAAAATAACAGAATACGTTACATTTGAATTAGTTAGTTGTTTTTATCTGCCAAAAATTCTAAGATCAACTAAATTTCCTTGCTGTGTGATGAATAAGTAGTCTAACGTAAGTATGTAAGAAGACATAAACAAATTATGATATACTAGCGGTGCTACTTTTGCAATAATCAATAGAAACAAGCAGGCGCTATTTATTTTTTAAGAAAACAGAATACGTTACATGGACTCCGAAGATATAGTGATATGCACACTTAACAACAAATGGCCCTTTAGTTAATCACTAGGTATGTCTCCAAGCTGCAAGTAAAAAAATTAGCCTGGCCACTGAACCCAGCTTTACAATTGTGCAAGAGGCAAAAAAATACAGAATACGTTACACAAAATACGTTACTTTTTGTAACGTATTTTGGTAACGTATTTTGGTAACGTATTTTGCTCTTCACTAAAAAATGTGGTAATAGTGCATTATGTTTCGTAACAAAAATACAAAACACTCACACTTAGTTTAATACAACTATTTACTGGATATAGTGACATTAAATATCATTAAATTATCATAACATTATTAGTTATGTAACGTATTTTAGTAACGTATTTTGCATTTTTATTTGAAATATTAACCAACATGCACGAAAAGACAGAAACTCAGTATTTATCGTTATAAAATAATAAAAAATGTGCTTGGACAAAAAAAACACATCGATTATTCTATGTATCAGTGTGTAATAACTTCCATCATACACACAAATACAGAATACGTTACTTTTAATTCTGCTTATGATTTTGCGCCTGATGATGTATAGTGCAAAAGTAGATACAATAGGTCTCTGGTAAAAATGACACACACAATTTATTTTATTGCCTAGGTTAATTTTAAACAATATTGTATGGTTATTGAACATGTAAACACTACTGTCCTTATTAGGAAAAAGATAAAATAAAAAAAACACTGATATTTTGAAAAACCTTTATATCTCATATACTGCAATGTATAAAGACCATTTACACTTGGCAACATTGAAATTACATTAATATATTTCATTTTGCATGTTTTTATTTTGTATAGTATTTCTACAAAAATGCTCAATACATATCAGATATTTTGGGAAATGTTTAAAATTGTTTAAAAATGTAACGTATTTTGTGTGTGTTTTTGTGTGCTTTTAATTGTTCATTTAAAAAAATGATTAAAATTTGTGTTTCAGACTTGGTATCTCAATTTTTTAGAACAAGAAATAATTATTTCAATATTTTAAAATAAATTTGCAAAAAGAGGTCTAGTGAGAAGTTGATTTTTGGATATGTAGCTTGTGGAAAAGTCTTGAAGTCGCGGGCTTTGCCCATATCTTTTTTCACCAAATGTCAAAACTTTAGTCTTTAGAATGTTCACAATTAACTACCAGTCTTCGCAGTACTTGAACAAATGTGTCTGTAAACCAGCTGCGGTATTAGATATTAAAATAAGATCACCTGCCCTAACAGGTGCAATAGGAGCAACTCATCACTGATTACTATGCCACAAGTATTTACGCATTATAGTCATCAAGAAATCCTTTAAACATTAACTTAAATCCTTTAAGTGTTTAAGGCCATGAATGATATCATGAATGATAACAGGACGAGCCCTTGCTAAGTTACCCCCTTGGCGCGATAGCACGATAGTGCGTACTGCCACGTAATATACAGATACAGATAAACATTTTTGGACTGCTGGGTCAGAGGTGGGCAAGTGGTCGCCACATCGCCACATGTGGCGACTGAAGCAAAATAACTGTACCGTAATGTAAATATTAAAAAATGACCATTCAGACCACGTAAAAGTAGCCATTCGTGGCGACAGGGCTCATTTCGCCTGCCCACCCCTGTGGGTTCACCTGAAATATAGTTGTAAGAATTATGTTTTGGCTTGAACAGCTTCTATCTGTGCTTGTTACCCCAGTTAAATTAAGAGTCCGTATTATAACAACAGACAAATCTGGGTGCAGGACTCCCACTGCCTAGTGATGTACCGTAAAATGGGGTGACTTGGGACGATGGGGTGACTTGGGACAAATCATTAAAATATTATTTTAAAATATGACTGTAATGACAATATTTATATTATGAGTTATATTTTTATAATAACAAAGACAGAATGTTGTTGATGTGCCAACTACATTATATTTGGCAGGAAGACCTCTACCATTTGAAGGTATAGTGAGCATTTTTAGGTTAGTGCAATTTTATGGACATTTCTGAAGTTACTTCTAATTTTGACTTGTGGGTAGGCCTACCTTTATAATTTGATGACTTACTTATATTTTGGACATGAAATATCCATAGGTTTCAAAAATGTCATGTTAAGAATAAAAATAATACAAACATGAACTTTTCCTGTAAAGTCAGAATCCATGAATTTTAAACAAATACATTTTTGAAGTGGGGTGACTTGGGACACATTTTTTTCTGTAGTTGTCATGCACATTTGTCACCCCATCGTCCCAAGTCACCGCATTATAGGGCACCCATATCTTACAGGGTATATATTTTGGTGTAGGCCTAGACATGCAATTTAAATTTTTGCTGGGGTATATGTCTCTGTTATATTGTGATATTGTTGTTCATAGTATGCCCATGCGTATTTTACTATCAGTTGAGCTGGTTACATTTCATTTTGTTTTTTGCTGTTGATTTAAAAAAAACCCCACAAGAGTGTCCCAAGTCACCCCATGTGTTATTTATATTATGTTTCAGTAGTGTCACATAGGCCCACTTGATTATGTAAAAACTAATTTCACTGTGAGTGGTATTATGAAAGATTGGGACTATATCTTTCTGTCACGTAAATTCCAGCCTGATTGGCTGAGATAGGCTATGTGTTAGATATATATACACAAAACATCTTAAAAAAACGCATTATGACGTCAAATCAAACCTGTAAAACTGGTCTATTTTTAATCATTAATTTTAAATACAGAGCGTGGGTTATACTTTAAATTCAGCACTAAATAATAAATTTAGCTTTTTTATACTTATTATATTTTAAGTTGATATTTATGGAGACAATCTCAATAAGAACTGTTAGTTTTAAAAATACATCACATAATGTCCCAAGTCACATCATTTGCGGGGTGACTTGGGACACTTAAAATTATTTAAAAAAATTGTGTTCGAATAACATAACTAAACAAAAACTTATATTAAACGATTCCAGTGATTATATATTTTGAGCTAAAATCATTTATACAGTCATATTAGAAAATGTCTTGAGTGTGGATATGAAAAACAGTTGAAATCGGGAGTCTACCTGTATTTATAAACCAATTCTAAAACCCGAAAAAATATTGTAGACTGGGACAAAATGGTGGGGTCACCTGGTGAGTGGATTATTTACAAATTTAGACAAATAATTTCGCCCCCTCTAGCGATTGAATTAGAACTACGGCAGCATAGCGCCAATTTCGTTTACGGATTTTGTAAATAAACAACTGATAAAGTTTGTCCCATTTATTTTGATAATGATAATGATAATTTTTTTAATCGCAAGAAATAGATAGTACACAATCACAGTGAGTGTTGTCTACATTTATAGACAAGATTCACAAAGTCGACGAAGATGACGATTCTTTAAAAGTTTAATCATGACGAAGTGAGCGATAAAATAAGTTTTAACTTCTATAGGCCTAGGCTTGCAGTCAACTTCCACTAGGCCTAGCGCTGATCGGCGCGAGTCGCCTGATCCACGGCTAAACTTCTTTCGCTGATTTCTCAGTCAATTCTAAATCAATTTCCATGAAATTTTGCAAGAACTCTTTGCAACTATTTCGGCGCCTTACGGTTACCTGAAAATTTAGGCCTATAGGATAGCCTGTATAGGTCGTACGCCCAATATCGCGAACCACGTTTTTCGCCATTTAAAAAATATTTACCAGCTGAAATTTTTTTTTTTTACTTCTATTGAACTCACTAACATGTCCGGCGATCTCCAGGTATAATTTTTGTTTGAAAAATATTTTAACAATATTTTAACAAAGAAAGGATCAGACGATGTAAAGTATTTTTTGCCGAAAAAACGGCAGAAATAGGCGCCGGATAACTTGGCAAGTTGAATAAAGTTGAAAAAAATACAATTTGAATTTGAAGCTGAGCCTGGTAGCGTTCAATGGGTTTATAGAGGAGCGTCATAATTCGCAAAAACAACATGTCAATGGTCTACCTTTTAAACTACAGAATATTTTTTCTTGAAATTTTCAGGGCAGGTGCCGTAGCACCATTAAATAACACTTGGAATATTTCATGACAATCGGATGAAAATTGCAGGAGCAATGAGCGAAAAACATGCAACGCGAAAGTGACAGATTTAACGCGGTAGGACTTTATACCCCATCCGACCCGAACCAACTTGAATCAACCCAACCGGCCATGCATTCATTATATTCAATATAGTGATTTCATTTGGGCTATTGTTGTACATTATGCTATATTTAATCCTTTCTATCCCGAAATAGTACTATAATTTATCCCAATAGACACTATTTTGCCGAAATATAATACCCAACCGGGAAGGGACTGACGGCCATAACTTGAATAAGCCATGCATGCAGACGGTATGGCCTATTCACCAGATGGCGCACATGTATGTCGTCTCAAACTCAGGTCTTACAACACTATGCAAAACTATTTATTATACAATGCAAAATGATACATTATAACTGATCATACACGCTAACAAACACAACTAATATTGTAATGGACAAAATGTGTCACTATAGGCCTACATAGTAACATACACAAATAATAACATTTTTTTGAACAAAATCGAATAATAATATTGTCATTATACATAGTAGTAACATATATATATAAATAATAAAATGCTTATTTTTATTAAACAAAATTGCACAACAATATTTTATAAGATGAAACGAATAAAATAGTCATTATACATAGTAACATATGCAAATAATATATTTTTTATTGAACAAAATTGAACAATAAGATTAAAAAAAAAATAACCTTCACAACTAATATATATATACACACTAAAATATATTACGAAGACACAACACTATTTTGATAAATGAAAAGAGTGTTGTATACCGATAGTCTAGTTAAATACAGTGCTGGTGATACGAGGCGTGTGATCACACGCACACGCCATCACACGCCTAAAACAAAGTTGAGGTGTAGGAAAAACAGCACGCATCGTACAATGTACCGATACAAAGGCAACACTTAGTGGAGTGCAAATCACACGCCTTGATCACACTCCTTGCTCATTCAAGGAGTGTGATTTTCCACACACCATTATTTTTCAACCACCAGCACTGTAAATAATAGGAATAGTTTTTTATAATAACTTTTTAATTCTGGTTACGTACACTTACAGCATACGGAATATTAACAATGTTTATCTATAAAAAAAACATAAGCCTTTTATATCCAGCTCATTGCGAGTTCACAGCTTACCAATCCAGTGCTTCAGAGGAACTTCTGACTTCACAACTCAACTGTTGTCATCAGCCTACAGCCGAGGTGTGACTTCCTTCACAACCAAACTTGTGTCATCTTGATCATAAACAGCAATTGATGATCACAACTGAGAGTGAGATTACAACTCGGCGTAAAGATTACAACTCAGCGTGACACGGGGTGTCATTCTCGATCATGAAAAGCAATTAAAGATCACAACTCAGCGTGACACGGGGTGTCATTCTCGAGCATGAACAGCAATTGAAGATCACAACTCATTGTCGCATCTGATGTTCATCACAGCGGGCAGCTGTGAGATTTAATTAGTTTAATATTAATTAATGGGTATATTAGAATCATACATTATATTCAAGTAAATATATTTTTTATGAACAATTCTTATCAAAGTCTTAAAAGTCACTCCTCTAATAGTAGCCATATCATCAGGATCATATTATTTTGCCGTACTTCTCAGAAAAACAATTAGTAGAGTATGATTGGATTTATTTTTTATATAGACTAGATATAAATTTAATTCAAAAACACCTTAAGCTCAATTCCTGGCCTAATGGTATGCATTCAAGTTACCTATTCGCTTCTAATTGTCTTTGTTCGACTTGTAATCACTATGACGCTAATCCCCTAATCCCTCTATAATTTCGTCTTGGTATTTACCAAGTGTCGAGGGTGCTTTTGAACACGGTCCGTACATTATTTGTGTGTTAATTACCACCGCCTTCTAAATAGAATAGATCGACAGTAATACATGTATATTTCGAAATATATTCGCTTTTTTTATACCTTGAAATAGTTAGACATATTATATTTAAAGTAAAGAAGGATTTATTTATTTCTATCGTCTGCTTGGGGTAGGTTCAACGAGATTGATCACATCAATTAGCACGTTGAAGTGGGATTCCTGTCAGCACTTCTTCTGAGTTGTCATCGTAAATTGCATTTTCCAGATCTCAGGTGATAATTGCTATCTTTATGGTGTTCTCACACTCACCTGTTACAGTTGAGAGAAAACACTTCCCGTCTTACCACCCTTCCCACATCTTTTACATTTAGGCTATAAGTACCCCATACTAAACCTTCATTATTCATTTATTGTTCAATCTTGCTGTATCTCTGCCAGTATTTTCTTTACGAAATAGAGCACATTATTTAAGATCGTCATGCCACCACTACACCCATGTGGGGTTTGTGATAAAGGTTGTCGTGACAACTGTGTTGAATGTTCTGGTTGTGTAAAATGGGTTCACAAACGCTGTGTACCTGGCATGGACAGTTCTCTTCTAAGTGAATGGAAAGGATGGGAAGGTGTACATGGCATTCTCAATCTTCTAAGTACGAGAAAAGAGTTACATGGATCGAAAAAACAAGTACACACAAGGTTGCCTGCTATGAGTATCGAGGTGACCCCCCAGCGCCAGCATGCCACGGCAAATCACAGAACACGAATGACGAATACATCAGAATAAAACCAGATATATTAAACACTATCAAAGAGAAAGTGAAAACAGAAAAACCCAAGAAAGTGTTCGAAGATATGGATCTCATTGACGGACCCAGAAATTCTAAACAAGTCAAGAATGCAAAGTACAGAGCCAATAGGAAAGAACAACAAACTATTGGCAGACGTGACAATTTCACAGAAAAGTTAAAAGTGTTGAAATGACATTGCACACCAGCCCAAATGGTGACCCACACAAAAGACAATCCTCTACACCTCTACACTGAGCAACAAATTGAAAGTGTTTGCAGTTTTTGTTGCTCTTCTCCACATGGCAAAACAACCGTCCTCGGTTTTGATAAAACATTCAACTTGGGCAATGTACATTTGACTGTGTGTAATTTCAAGAATCTGTCTGTGAAGAGGAAGGACACTAATGATCACCCTATATTTGCAGGCCCAATGCTTCTTCCCGGAAACTCTGACCTGAATACATTTAGACAATTTTTTCAACATCCAGCATGGAAACTTGAAGATACAACAACAACAATATCGTGGCCTGTGACTGGCAGTGACGAAAAGAGAGCCATGTGTCGTGCCGCTGAAGAAGCCATCCCGGGAGCAGGACGACTTAGCTGTACACGCCATCCACAGAGCAACGCCCAGGATTACTTACGAGACAAGGTGGGACTGGCCAACAAGGAGCGAACCAACATCATCAAGACGATTTTCGGCCCAAGCAGTTTAGCAGAAGCTGACGATGTCATGATGTTTGACTGTCGTCTGCAAATCACTAAAGAGATTTGTCAAGAAATCGCACCAAATTTCATTGAACATTTTGAAAAGAATATTGCTCCTCGTCTCCTGAACAACCTACAAGTATCATCAACAGTTGGCCTTATTCTACCAGAAAGAAGTTGGACCAATAACAATGCTGAGAGCCTCAACCACGTCATTAAACACGCATTTGACTGGAAACAGAAATCACTCCCAGACATGATATTAAGATTGGAGGAAGTTGGGAATCGACAATATCGAGAAATAAAGAGAAGCTTGCTAAGCCTGGGCAATTTTTATCTGAGTGACAGTCATACTAACTTTGCAGTTCAAAGAGCCATCTGGAGTGCAACTGAACTTACCAAGAGAGAACGACATGTGAGCCGCTTCCTCAGACATATCACACCACACAATTCAAAGTTTGTGGTGTCTACGGATGGTTCAAGTCTATCCAAGTCTATGTTAATAATACATTCATTCATTCATTCAGTGACATTGATTAATTATTTATTGTATATATATTTTTTTCTGTATCATGAACTACTGCAATGACATCGACCTCATCATATCAATAAATTGTGATTCAATATATAAATCGATACATTATACAATTGCACAATTGTTATATTATAATCATTATAATATTATGCCTTGATAATAAATAATTGAATGTATGTTATTCATAATGATCTTCCGTGTAATTTCTGTCGACCTCACTTGGTTTAGCTATGCCGATCATAGCACCACCTGGTGACTGTCAGTTGATTACTCTCGTTTCTTGGTTGGGTCCAGTTTGAGTAAGATTTAGTCTAATTTAAATATGTTTTTTAGATATCTTATCTTCAATTTCGGACATATATGACACAATATATCATAGACTGCGAGAATGAGATCAATAAAAGCTTATACTATTGACTATTATTTCGGGCCGGTTGGGTTGATTCAAGTCGGTTTGGGTCGGTTGGGGTATAAAGTCCTACCCGATTTAAGGTGACTTTTACTTTAGTCGTAGATCAGTCTAATAAATAATTCACTGTAGAGGTCTAGATCTAAACCCTATTTTCGTGTTTGGCATCGATTCTGAAAATGTTTTGTTCGTCTGTCTTGTATATATACTGAGCACAACTTCGTAAAGTAGGTAGATTCAAACAATCATTATGAATTTATGATGTTTTTTCTCATGTTTTTTTCAGGATTTATGGGAATTTGTGAAAGACTACATTGCAATAAAAGACATATTTTTCTCTGTTTGTTCTTCTTGCCCACTATTACTGGTAGAAATGAAGCCATCATTGTAGAATTAAAAAAGTAATTTGCTTTGAATGGCACTTTTATCACTCTTCCCTTCTGATCATTTTTTTACGCAGGTGCCATTTTAAATTTTTTGTAAAAAAATGCAAAAAATGTAAATAGACTAGGCCTATGTCCACTGCCCTATGTCTGAGGAAGTTCTGGAAGACATGGGTCAATATTTCACAATTGTGAAAAACCATGTCGCCAGCACTAAGTGTGCTTTTGGCATAATTATCACAGTACGATAAATTTGTCAACTCTACGTTTTTTATGGCTGCCTATATCATTTAAAACTAAAAAAAAACATTACCACATTTTATCAAACATTTTATTCAAGAACAGCAGGCATTTATTTCGTTAATTTATCAATTTTGGCGTGTTGCTAATGACCAATCAGAATAAACTTTATTTGTGTTTTATGCCAATAATACCTCTATAATTCCACATGGATCGTTCAAAATGAAGCAAACACCACATGTTACCCGTGTAAGTATGCATATTTAGAATTGGTGGCGAGTTTTACATTTGAACATATTTGCATTCGGGTGTCTTCTAATGTTTGTCATTAGCGTCACGCTGTGAACTATGATATATTAAATATACAATATCAACATCTCGTTTGGACACATATGCTCAAGATAAATCACAGATTGTCATCTAGGAGTGATGAGATCGAAGGCATTAATTAAACTCTAATTTATGATGTTAATAAACCTTTGCAAAATTAACACTACATGTCCTACAAATTCGAGTCACCAGAGAACGGTGTATATATGTAGCAATGTTACAAGATTCGGTCCATATATCACTTTAAATACTTTAGTGTATCTGTATGAGCGATAAAAAGGGTGTATTCACACACGTGGTGGCAAATATGAATTGTGATTGGTCAAAACAACACATAATTTCATTAGCGTCACACGTCATTTGAGAACGTGACTCTAATTACTTAGCTATGTGACGCTAATGACATATGCTACATTTAGGTTGTAATTTAGTCATCTACGATTGGACACATACACTGGGTTTTTTTCTAAAGTAGGCCTACATTTCATATAATATGTAAATGTTTGAGCCAGGATATTTATATTATTAGGTACGCATGCATATTGTTATTTTCTGGAAATGATGCGAATGACACACTATTGTGACGCTAATGACCAGATAGGTATAAGTGGTCTTGTTATTTGCAATATCCAGACGTAATCTTATAACGGTATGTTAATCTTCCTCACACATTTTAATGTTTTGTACCATGATAATTTTAGATGACGCTTACTGCAGCCTAATGAGCAAATAAACTATAGAGCTAGAATAAAGCAAGACACTGTGAAATTTACTGAACATAAGAAGACAATATGAGGATTACATAAAGAGAGTAATGTCGATACAGGAGGAGGATGAACGAGACAAAAGGAGGACAAAACGAAAATGGAGAGTTAAGTTAATCAGAAAAGTAGGAGACTGTATCAATAAAAACTTAAAAAAACTGAGGAAGAATCAATCATTTACAAATCGCACCAAAAGGCAACGGCTCCGACGAAAACTCGATTAAACTCACACTGATCCACTGAGAAAAATGACAAAAAACAATTATCATCATCACCTAAACAAAATTGAAAAACTCTAGGCCTATCATTCAATCATGTATTTTTAGCTGAGTTTGAAAATAAAATTCTAGCTCCTGAAATAACTAACAGAATGAGCTTATCACAAACGTAATATGTGGCAAACTCCTAAAGAAATACAAAAATGCTCAAGAAATCCCAAGAAAACATATGTTTAAAATCGAATAATTTCTAAAGAATTCCATTGGATTATCAACCAAGAAAATATGAAAGAATATACACACAGAAACTTTGTAAGAAATGTGCAAATATCACTTTTCAAATGCAATCCCTTCATTGATCATGTTGATAAGAACAATTGTCAATACTTGATGTTATGGGAAAGATACTTTGTTCAGCTACAAGCAAATCATCAGTATGTGCAAAGTTAAAACAAAGTCATATAGGGGGGGGGGGAGCTGTATATATCGGTGTAAAATTAGAAAACTGAAAGAAGATCTGATCAAACACGATTTCTTATAATTAACTTCAGTGAAAATTATGCTTGTAAGCTGGGAGCCGCAATCCAATCTGTTCACATTGGCGCTAGTCGACATCAACTAAGTTTATACACTAAGTTTTGTACACACAGGAAAAGCACAGTCGTTCTGCTCCATCTATGCCAATACGAAACATGATCCTGCAGCTATAATGCACTGAACAGCCAGTTCTATCTGGAATAGCTAGTTTTCTTATTTCTTACGTCAATGACAAAGATTATTATATTCATGAAATTGACAGTAGGCCTAGCAGGCTCAATGAAAACACATCAACTCGTTAGCACGTTTGATCAGATAAAAATGCGCTCACACAGCTGCTCATGTGCACCTAGCTGTAGTTGCTTCAATTTAAGAGACACAGAATTAACAATTATTCAGAATGAGCCAGCTGTCAGTACAGAAACACGAGAAGAGGATAATGATATGATACGTCCAGCTGATCAATCAGTGCATGGAACTAGTGAGAGATTCCGCAAATCATATTACTTTTCCTCTTTTCAGTAGCGGGTAGTCAGAAAGTTGATTCCACGGAGAATTTAACTATGTTTAAGAAATCCAGTTAGCAGCCTCAACGAAGATTCAACAACAATCATCATAAAGTGTGTTTGCATAGCAACAATGGCAATGCCATAGTCCATTGCCACCGCCTAACTTACGTCGGTTGGTACACCAACACTCAGACTGACCCAACGTTAGCCTGGTATAAACTGCGCTGACCCAACATTAACCCTTACAACGCTGAAATATTGTTGCATAAACCATCGACCGAGGGTTTTGTCAATTTGAAATCATCATAAATATCTTAACTAGCTCTTTTCGCTTCATTCAAATACCTATTTTATGAATCTACGGCAATTATGAATTTCTTAATTCTTTCAGTGTGGGGACTGCCTTCTATTTTGACGTCAGATTCTGAAGTCTATATCAAGACGGTTCCCGTGCTCAAAGGGTTAAAGCAGCGTCTGCACAGGTGAGTTGAAAAAGTCGGCAATTGTTGTGATCCTAAGGTCTATTGTATTGATATAGCGATTTCCGTAATTTGTATTACGTACGTCAGAGGGTGTAGTAACGGTTGACCAGGCCAACTTGTGATAACAATGGATGAGCTGAGGTGTTGATTTCACGGCTGAATAAGTAATTGTCTTTAAAAGGTAACATTTCAAAGCTCAGTGACTATCAGTTAGGCCTAATTACGGCAGAAAATAAATAAACGTTCAATTGAAAATTTGTGAATCCCAAATTCGCGTAAATTTAAAACACGCGAAACTTACAAGTAATTTTTTATAATTTTAACTAATAATTTGTGTTAATTTATAGTGGTTGATATTTCCATCGAGTACAAAGCAGATGAAAACACATAGGGGGCCTATATGAAAACTTACAAGATATATCTTATCTGCCAGGAGACGAAGACCCTGCTCCAGATGTCATTGGCAGAAAGATACTTTTTTTAAAGTTTTTCTGTGAACATAGCCAAGCTGGCCCTAAAAATGACCTGTTATAATGTGTATGTTGTGTTACAGCCAGTAACCCATTCGTTCTGGTAGTTAGAATGGCTATTCTATACTAGCATTTGTTTTATAGTGTTTATAATGGCAATACAATACTGAAATACTCATAATTGTCATTATTGTCCACTTGTGTCATTAGAGTAGCAACGATGTCATTAGAGTCACGTGGTAATATTTCACATTTTTTATCAAATGGCTGTAGTGAAATGCTAAATTGTTTTGCTCGTTTTTTGAAGACCATCTGGTCATACTAGCTCGAGCAGTACTTATTTCTTACAATATATTTTATGTGTCAAGCAAGAAAATGTACAATAATAGCAAAAAGCGATTTTTTTGAAAGGTTCATTTCAACCCACAATAAAAGATACTACTAAGTATATGTTTTGTTATTACTGAAGCAAATGAAAATTCAAGTGCAGTTGTATCCGAGAAGATAGCAAACTTACACAACACATACTTTTTTGGTCATGTTATAATAAAAAAAACTATATGTGAAGCTAATGACATTAGGGGGGTACCTGTTATAAACGTCCAACCCTCTCACAAATAAAAAGTAAAGACAAATGCTGAACATAAATAGTTTTTTGTTTGGATGATTTCGCCGCACATTATTAAATCTGGAATAAATTTGTTACTTTAATTATTTTTTTTGAAACATAAAATGCCAAAATGGTTTTGAAATATTGACCCGCATCATTAAGACCTGTTGGACAGAACAATGTGGGCATCTCGAAGAATTGAGATGCCTGGGGAAGGCTGCACTAGTTTGCCCATGGTAAAACCTGGGTGGAGTTTTGTTTGCCTACCCTGCACTTCCTCATGGGGCGCACCGAGGGTAAAAATGGAAGTTTCATGGCTATAAGGATGAGAATCCATCAAAATTTTTTCTCTTTCTATGACCCCCTCTGGGCCGGAGGCTATGCCCAAATTTCTGATTTTCATAAAATGTGATATATTTGCTCTGCTACAGTATTGTGGGGCACTCAATGGGTGCGCTGATGTATTTTAAAACCTGATATATACTTCTTCAAAATACAGCTCACTCCTCTGTATATATAGAGTATTATCGAGCCGGATACAACATCTCAGATACAACATCTCAGTAGTTTTATTCAGCTGCTTCACAAAGTTCAAATGTCTGGGTGATGTTTTGGCTTCTGTATCCCTGCTGGAATTTGCAAAATTAAGGTCACAGTTTTTGGATGTTTTTTATCATTAGCTCAGATTTTGATCTGGCACAGCATTTTTCTTGCTCAGTGAAAACTGTGGAATGTGGTCAAATATTTATTCTAGCATGTCGGCAGTTACGAAAAAAGGCTCAGCATAATTTTATTGGACAATTTTAAAATTTATTGAATCTACCTACCTAAAATAAAAGTCACTATACTATAGGCCTACCCATACTTGGGCCAAAGTCACATTAGGCCTAATTAGTGATCAACCAACCAGGATCGCATGTTTTTCGTTGATTACTTGGTCAATTGTCAACCGATTTTCATAAAATTTGGTATTAAACAATCATATTTAAACAGAATCTTGATGTCCCTGAAAATTTCGTAGAATTATATATTATATCGTATTTCAAAAATTAGACCATTTGACATGTAATAAATTGAAATTACGACGTCCCTCTATAGTCTAAACCCATTAAACTAATTCTAGAATTTTATTACATGTCAAATGTAATGTCTAACTTTTGAAATATTCAATATAGTTTTGCGAATTTTTTACCGCTGTTAGGATTTGAATAGAAAATGGCCTTTGCAAAATTTCAAGAAAATTGGTTCAGAATTGACGGAGAAATCGCCGAAAATCATGCGATCCTGGTTAATTTGACGGCGAGTATAGTCTTTAATTTTTAAATCTGTCACTTTCCTTTGCATGTTTTTCGCTCATTACTCATGCAATTTTTATCCGATTGTCATGAAATTTGACAAGCGATTGTTTCAAGTCTTACGGCAGCTGCCCTGAAAATTCCAAGAAAAAAAAATTATGTAGTTTAAAAGTTAGACCATGTGACATGTAGTTTTTGTGAATTTTGACGCTCTATAAACCCATTGAACGCTATCAGCTTCAATCACAAAATTCCACTACATGTCAAATGGTCTAATTTTTAAAATACTCATTCAAATTTCACGAAATTTTCAGGGTGGGCGCTGGAATACTTGAAAAGAGTGCTTGCAAAATTACATGGAAATTGATCAGCGAAAAACACCGAGGCTCGTGGAAGTTCACTGCAACTATAGTTTGAAAGGCTAACGGCTCAGGATGCTACCACATTGTGGATTTTCTGGGGTCTCGCCGGATGGAAACTGTGCCTACGTCTATTGAGGTTCTTTTACGTTCAACTCTAGTTCAGTCAAACGAGCCATCTGATTTACGTGGTTCTCTGAGCCTAGTGAGCTGCACTCTCATTCGATCTATTGCTGACTGACTATCTGAGCCCCACGATATGACATCGCTGCACGCATGTCCTATACTGTATGTACAGCACCAGGCAGTCCTAGGCAGACCTGTGTCCCAGGCGGTCACCCATTCCATTATAAACCGGACGCGACGTTGCTTAACTTCATTGATGGAGCCAACACCGATGAGCTAACGCCGTATTCCGTATTGTAGAAAAATATTCCAGACTAGACTGAGTCTAGACTACTCAGCTACAGTCTGTTTCACCAAATCCTGGGAGTAGCCTTTTTTCCAATTTGCTCATTTGCTCCTTTAAAATTAACAAAATTGTTCTCCGATCATTTTTTATCTTCCCCCAACATCCCTGAAAATTAGTGGATTTTTTTTGTGTATTGGCAAGCTAGACCATTTGGCATGTAGGTAATAAATTTTCAAAATTACAGCTTTCTTTAACACCATTACCATTGAACAAGAATTGTATTCCATGCCAAATTTTGTTAAAAATTGAAGAGCGACCGAGCAAATTGGATAAAGGCTACTTCCAGGATCTGGTGAAACAGACTGTAACGTTAGACTACAGTAGGCATACAGTAGCTGAGTAGGTAGATTCAATAAATTTTAAAATTGTTCAATAAAATTATGCTGAGCCTTTTTTATCCCCCGCCCGTAGGGGAAGGGGGATTTTAGTTGCGCCAGGATTCTGTCTGGCGTCCGGCGTCATGTTTTCTTGTGGGCGCAAAAACTACTGGTCAAATTTTTTTGAAATTTTAACATGACATTCCTAGCAACATGGGGATGTGCAAGTGATTTTTAAGAGATGCTACCAAAATTCAAAATGGCCGCCAGAGGTGGGCGCAAAAACTCTAAAACTTTGAGTCAAAAATCATTCAAATTTTACTATGGCATTCCCCATGATATGGAGATGTGCAGGTGACTTTTTCAAGTTTTTACTGAAATTCAAAATGGCCGCCACAGATCAACTAATTTTTTGGGGGGCGTAAAAATTTAAAAAATTTGTTTGGTCAATTTCTTTTGAAATTTTAACATCACATTCCTTGCAACATGGGGATGTGCAAGTGATTTTGTAAAGATGCTACTAAAATCCAAAATGGCTGCTAGAGGTCAACTTCAAATTTTTTTGTGGGCGCAAAAACTCCTAAACTTAAGGTCGGAAATTATTAAAATTTTACTATCACATTCCTCACGATATGGAGATGTGCAAGTGATTTTTTTAAAGTTTTACCGAAATTCAAAATGGCCGCCATGGATAAACTTTATATTTTTTAGTGGGCGCAAAAACTGAAAAATTGAAATCAGTAATAATTCACATTGTACAATCACATTACCCACCATCTGGAAATGTGCATGTGATTTTACTGAAATTTAAAATGGCCACAAATAGACTTTTTAAATATTTGTGACCGCAAAAAGTCTAACCTAATTTATGGCGGGGGATGATATAGGAATTCAGTCCTCTTGTTCATAACTGCTGACATGCTGAAATAACTATTTGACCACATTCCACAGTTTTCACTGAGGGTCTGAGCAAGAAAAATGCTGTGCTAGATCAAAATCTGAGCTAAATTATAAAAACGTCCAAAAGATGGCACCTCAATGTTGCAAATTGTTATGGGGGTAACAGATTCCAAAAGATCACCCAGACACTTGAACTTTTTGAAGCAGCTGACTACTGAGAGTTTTAGTTTTTAGATACATCCCGCAATACAGTAACAGTAGCAAATATACCACATATGCACTTAACAATCAGAAATTTGGGCATAGCCCCCGGCCTTCGTTTTTTAAGTGCAGGCAAACAAAACTTCACCGAGGTTTCACTCTGGACAAACTAGTGCAGCCTTTCTCAGGTATCTCGATTCTTCGAGATTCACACATGGTTCCTACACTGTCCTCCAGAACTTCCTCATAGGGCAGTGGACATAGTCTATTTTCATTTTTTTGCATTTTCTTACAAAAAAAATAAAAAAATAGCACATGTGTAAAAAATTTATCAGAAGTGGCCACAGCATGCCTGTTCCACTTACCTCTTCAAACATTTGTTCCAGCTATCATGAAATTAAAGGCGAGAGCTGGCATCATTTTTTGTAATTGCGAGAAATCTAATACTGGGAACCCCCGGAAAAGGTGATGAAAGTGCCATTCAAAACAATTAACTCCTTTAATTATACAATGATGGCTTCATTTCTACCAGTAATGGTGAGCAAAAACAACAAACAAACAAAGAAAAAATATGTCTTTCATTGAAGTGTATCACAAATTCACATAAATCCTGAAAAAAACACGAAAAAACAACCAAAAGGACTTCTTCGGACGTACCTAACTAGACCCTGGCCTAGCCTTATACCTGGCCCCTATACAAATTCACAATAAATTTCTCAACCAGGATTGCTGAATTTCAAGAAAATTGGTTGAGAAATCGACAAAATTCAGTCACCACGGTTAATGTGAATCCGACTATAGTTCAAAAAATGAGATCATTTGACATAATTGTCAATTTAGTAATTGTCAATTTATGACGCTCCTCTATAACATGTATAAACTCATTAACTTCATTCCGGTTTATTCTCAGAATTGCGTTACATGTCAAATGGTCTAATTTTTAAAATGCTGAATGAAATTTCGCGAAATGTGCAGGTTTGATGCCAAATGACTAGATAATATTGGTTACGAAATTTTGTGACAATCGCTTGAGAATTGACTGACTGGATACCGAAAAGCTAAGTTTCATTTTGGACCATCCTCCACCGTCGGATCGAGTTCAACTGACATGGTCGCTGGCCTTTCTCGGAGATATGAATAATAATTTGTTAAAACCATTCATTCACTTCATAGTGCCGATAAAGCACAGTGTAGTGACATTTTTAAAAGTATTGTTGACAGACATATGATATGACTGTACTATAGTCTACAGTGTAACACTGTTGTTCATCAGACGGGGCACCTGTCCGACACTGCGTCTCGAGGGCGGGACCGGTTGACAATGTTGACTAGTTGTTCAACATGATAGTCTAACTCTAATATTTCCTTGCTTGACATTTTTAGTGATCACCTTCAAAATGTGTATGATGAATCTAAAGAGTTACTCCTTCTCGGAGATACAAATATTAATTTGTTAAAACCAGATGAAAATAATACAGTGACCCAGGGATAGAACTTAGCCATTTTTTTTACTAGTGAGCAGGACTATTAAAATTTAAATTTTAGTATGTAGTCCGGTAGATGTTTTACTAGTCCTGAAAAATACATTTACATTATGCTACCTATCTTTCGTTTTATCCTAAATACGGCCCCTCTCTCTCTTGTCCTTAATCCTTACAGCGTGGGGATCGACTTTAGTCGTCAGAACTAAAGTCGATCCCCACACTGTAAATAACTAAATATATTTCTAGTGGCCGTAGACACATAACATAGGTTTTCAAATGAATCAGAAAGAGCTAACTAAGACATTTATGATTATTTCAAATTGAAAAAGACCCCTTGATCTCTATGGTTTATGCAAAAATTGTCAGCGCTGTAGGGGTTGATCATATCTTCTCTATCACGCTTTTCTGGGCATTTCGGGGCCGTTACCCAAGTCAAATAGCGAAGCATGAACTTTTTATAGTATTGAGCCTTGGAATTGTTTTCTACTAAAAAGTAATTGTTTGTGTGACAATGAAGAGCACCAGAAACTAGACCAGGTAAGCCACTGAATAGATCAGTCAGTGAGCAGCTCATTCATTTCTAGGCGCTGCAACAGCGCGGACCCTGAGGAGGGGGGGGGGGATTAAAATACATAGGAATAATTTATTATGATGTTAGAAGAAAATAGGCGCAACAATAAAGCTTTGACAATGTTACCAAATTTAAATATATCGTCACATATGATATACCATGTATACCCTATATCTGCACTTAAATGCAGGCAGTTATGTCAAGTTTTTGGATCTTCCTGAAAAATTTGCTCAAGATTGATTTTTTTGGTTTCTTGGGATAATATACATACCAAAGTACTCAACATTCATTGGTGGCATTTTTTTCGGCAATTTTTTTCGGTCAAATTAATTTTTCATGAGATTAATAATGATTTGATCCACATATCAAACAAAGCCTGCAAAATTATTTTGTCAACTGTAACTTCCTGATTGTAGTGGCTTCAATTTGGTATCCACTTAGCGATTACTTGACTGTACATATTAGAGATTATATACATAATCTGTCGTTGAAACTTAGATCAGATGAACTAATCTCAGCACAAGTCACTACACCAAACAGAGTCTTTAGGTGAGGGCCTGATTTTGTGACACGTGCTGAAATCAGCCCTTCTCGCCGTACCCAATGTTGCAGTATGCATTTTCTTTTACATATATTCTATCTGAAACGATAAAATCAACAGTAGCAATAGAGTGAGTGCAAGATGGGCTGATCTAATCGTAGGTCATTCAATAGTCTTTCCACTTGAGACAACGGATTGCTCATAAGCTAGTGTAGAAAGCACCGCTAAAGGTCTAATATCTTTGGCATATTTAAACACTGCAGACATCGCTTCACTATAATGATTCTTAGAGGTCTTTCGTTGATTAACATTGTCCACCATGTATTTTTTTTAAAGAAGTGTAAAAAAAGGTATATCTGCAGGTATTATTCGGCATAATGTTGTTTACAATGTGACTGATTTGTGATTGCCCAGAGCATGCATGTGGTTTACAAGTTGGCCTAAGAATGAACATTTCCAAATATTTGGTCCTATATCTGCTATATTTGCTTCGCTTGTAGCATGGACTGACCAGATATGGTGAATGAATTTATTTTGACAATGTGTTAGTACGGACGTATCACTCTGTCTGGACATGGCCAAATACAGCCATAATGCCAACTCCCTTTTCCGTTTTTTACTGTCACTATAAACAACGGCTGTCGAACATGATAAAATTTTGGGGTTCCATTTGCTCTGCTTTCACTGAGTCTAAAATGTTTTGAAGAGCTGTGTCTTTAAATGTCCTAGGTATGTGCTTAAAAGGGATTGTTTCGTATGACAATACAGGCATAGTTTGAAGTCTGTAGGCAATATACTTAGTTAGTGGCTCTTGAGTAGCCTACTCGCCATCTTAGCGAACTAACTACATATTTTGTAACATAATTCTCATAACCATGTAAGCCTTCCCGTGCACATAGCTGGGAACAATAAAATCTTGTCAAAATGTTTTTTTTGAATGACGTTGGGGAGCTGAATAGAATAGAATATGTGAGAAAAAGTATCACATGTAAGCATCTCAGAATTGTGATTCAACATGTCTATGTTTGGTTTCCTGAAATAAGGAATGTAACTAAGTTCAAGCATAATGTATCTTATTTTTTGAATAAAATACATCAGCAGAAACACAGAACCCAATTTACAATATTATATAGGCTATATGCATGCCATTTTGCACCATAAAATGCAGTGCTAGGGGTCATAGTTAAGATCAACCATCAGACATTTGATATTTTAGCGCTAAAATGGCGGCCATTTTGAATTTTGAATCCTGAAGTAAAAAATTGGCGAAAAAAAATGTTACCAATGGAATTGTTAATCAGTAGACTCTACTACAGCGATTTCAATCAAAAAATCTATCTTGAGCAAAAAAACATCAACTTTACATAAGGTCCTACACTATTAATTTGAAATAAAATGTTGTGATAATGCAAGATTCTGGTGCCTCAAATTCCAGATGGTCACCCCGTGTCATGTAAATCCCGCCATAAATTTTACTGACCTAGTATATGGACAACAAGGCAGGGTCAATTAGTGCTGGTTTAAGTCACATTCGCCCACTAGTGTTTTAATGCTGATAGTCACCCATTATTGTTTTAAGTTTGTGACAGCGTCGCAGACGGTGGGCCAACATTAATTAGACCATCATTGGATGGACACATCATGAAGTTTTCTGTGTCGGCTGGGGATTCTACTAGTAACTGTTTCTCCCAGAAAGAGCTAGACAGCATGTGACGACGGCCCGGAGCCGTGCCAGTGCTGGCCACCTTCTCTTATACACTGTTATATCGCCTCAACACTCACACGGTGCCGTGACGGTCTTGATAAAACCC
Organism: Flabesymbios commensalis; assembly: GCA_964017125.1. Taxonomy (NCBI): domain Eukaryota; kingdom Metazoa; phylum Annelida; class Polychaeta; order Terebellida; family Flabelligeridae; genus Flabesymbios; species Flabesymbios commensalis. Next base: position 50,391,892 of record OZ024917.1, read on the forward strand.
TCTCCCCCAACACCCTGTCTTGTCCCAGTAAACAGAAGACCCAACTTTGATTTGATGTTGGTACACCGCCTACGACGCTGACCCAACATCTAATCAACGTTGGTTCGTCGGTTATGTTTGTTGGGGTACAAGCGTAGGCCTACTGAGACAATGACCGCTGCTTCTGCACGATCAATCACGTTCCCCCCTCCAAGGATTAATAGAATCACTGAGGCGCGTTTTTTACTAGACTGACGGTACTAGTAAACATAGTCCGCAGCTATTTTTATAAGTGTTCAGACTAGCGGACTACCCTTAATTTCGAACCTACATACACATTAACTGATACATGTACTTAATAGTGTAAATCTGGTTCAAGTTATTACTACTCCCACCTGAGTAACAGCCAAATCGGGAACATTAATAGATCCTATTCACACTTCAAATCCTCATTATATAATTTACCACTCTGTACCTTGTTATGCTGCTAGCGATCACTATCCTGTTTGTGCTATTGGAAGGGCGCCGACCGTGAAATTTAAACATCATTGTAAATTAATCCTACAGAAATGAAGATAAATTCATATCTGAAATGTTAATTGCACCGTGGTCTAGCTTCATAGTGCCGATAAATCTTTGGCACAGTGGAGAGAATTTTTTGTTAAATACATGTATTGTTGACAGACATATGACTGTTGTTCATAGAAAAGTAAAACATGATAGTCAACCAAGATGGATGAATGATGAAATTAGAACTGCCATTAAAACAAGAGATTTCCATATAAAGGAAAATACATTTTGCGCTGTACAAGGCATGGAGGAATAAAGTAGTGCATTTAAAGTTTCAAAAAAAAGTTTTATATTGAAGCTATTGAAGAAAACAAGACAGATCACCTGTCCTTCAAATAGGTGAAGATTTTATAAATGAGCCAAGCGAAGTTGCAAATGTTTTTAATAATTATTTTACAAACATCTCCAACGAATATATATCTGCGCGACGATCAGAGTTAGACACGAAATCCTTATTATATTGAAAATTTCAAATTTAATCGATATTTGATATTTATGATACTTTAATTAATTTCTCTATTCCTCATATCACCAATGATTTTGTCTCACAACAGCTAAAACATATGTCAAAAACAAAAGCAACTGGATTACGATGATATCAGTGTCAATGTGTTACAACTGGCTGCGCCCGCAATCACTCCATCAATCACTTATATATGTAACCTATAGTTTATTAACAGGAGGTGATTAGGGATCTGTTCCGTCAGTTGCATGCTGTATGGCATGGTACGGAAGCACCAGTCTACAGCAATCATCCAAGGGAAGCTGCAGCCTCCTCGTACCTGGCCATAATCTTCGGGCGGATTGCCAGTGGCATACCCTGGTTCCTCCGCTCAACTGCGGTGCTAATGCAGCTCTCGCAGCAGTGCTGGTGTAGGCTGTGGTAGCCCTAAATAATCAGCAATAGCGTTTTTGACATTAGGTATCTCACGTGGGATGAATGGAGTTACCAAGAGGGAGTTATCCTTTCTATTGTTACTCTGGGGACTGTCCGATCTGAGGATAGCGGAGCTGCGCGAAATGCCACGGAGTTTCAGCATTAAATTGCACAGCGAAACCCAAGTCTCCGGCCATCTGGGCATGTCTGGGGGTAGTTCCCCTAGACATGCCCAGAACCCCTTATCGGGCGATCGAAGGAAAACGCTCTCAATAACCCACCATGCCCTATTACCCCCACCCTCACATCATCATCTGTACATCATTTCATATCATCAATTGACTACAACGTTTTTATTGTATTACAATGTCACTTAAAAGACCTTTTGTGCCGAAAAGTGACGTAAAGCAATGATTTACTACTACTACTATTAACAGGAGAATTTCCATCAGATGGAAAGAGGCCAAAGTAAAACTGCTTCACAAAAGTGGATAAGGATTTGAATGTTCAAATTATAGACCTGTATCAGTTTTACCATTCTGCCAAAAATATTAGAAAAACATGTATTTACTCACTTTTATGCTTTTTTTCAAAAACATTAACTACCAGCTGATAGTCAATTTGGTTTTCGCAAACAAAATTTACATCAAACTACTTTACTGACACTAACTGAAAAAAAGTATAAAGCAATAAATGAAGGGAAATTTATTGGAATGACTCAAATTGACATGAGTAAAGCTTTTGATCTTGTTAATCACAATTCTCTATTGCAAAAACTTATACAGATGTAACAATGAAAGCATCAAGTGGGTCACTTCTGATCTCTGGTCAAGATGGCAAAAAGCGTGTATACAACGAACATTATCAGATTCTAAAACAATATTATCAGGTGTTCCGTAGGATCAATCCTTAGACCATTACTTTTTATTATTATTGACATACGTGTACCTCCATTTTTATCAAAAACAGAAGAAGTTATATATATGCTGATGATATAACTCTGACCACTATGTGATTATGTAAAACTGTTTGAATCAAATCTCTGTAGTGACACAAAAAATGCTTCAGAATGGTGTGAAGCAAATGATATGGTACTAAGTTTGCCAAAGTGTTGTTCCATGATTGTATCCAGTAGACAGAGACTTCAGAATGTTGATTCTACAATTGATTTAAATATTGATGACGGTGTTATACCTTGGGTTTCCACAACTAAGATTTTAGGGGTTCATTTTGATGATGCTTTGTCATGGAATGTACATATTAAACATGTTTATAACAAAATTGTTAAAAAGCTTTACCTATTGGAGCAGATTAAAAGTTTTCTCATTATTGATTCTAGAAAATATAAATTATTATGACTACAACATTAAAAGCGCTGATCGTTTTGCTGAACTAAAATGGCTGCCATTAAAAACTAGGATGAACAATAATAACAAAACACAGCAATCCAGGTACATGTATACAAATGCATCAATTGCTTAAGTAACCAAGGCTTAGAAAACATATTTACATATTCTAAGAACAGTCATACCCACAATACCAGATCTGCCAGTAAAATGAACTTACATAGTAACCAGCATAATTATTAAAGTTTTTCTTCACTAGGCATTGCTGTGTCGAATAATATCCCGGTTAGATTCGCTCTGCCAAATCACTGTCCGAGTTTAAGGAATGTTTATAGTCCTATTATTGTCCCACAGGCCTGGAAATAAGGTTTAAAATGTAATTATTAACTATGTTCAGATGAAAATGTATACATGTATGTGTGTGCATTGAATTAACTCATTATTATAATAATGCTTTATTTATTATATTTGAAATAACTGGGGCAATTTGTAGAGGCATGTTTTAGTAATTTAGCTGGAATTTGGTCACATCCAGTTGCTTTCTTTGAATTAAGCGTTCAGTGGCGGATCCAAGGGGAGGGGGGGGGTGTTAAACCCCCCCCTCAGAAAAAAATCATCACCTTATTCAGGGGTTTCCTTACCCTGATAACATCGCAAGGCTCTGACACACTGACCGCCATTGTTTTAGCAGTATGGTTCTACTGTGACCACCAGAGCGCACTAGCTGAATACACTCTATACCTCTCTCGGTCTTATCGCTAGGCGGAGTCAGTGTCTGTTTTACATAGCGAGCTGTGGAAAAATGGAGGTCACTGCCGCCGGGCTCCATGCAATGTGAGTAGCCTGGTTTAGCCGGGTAGGGTTTCCTTATGATTTGGTGATATACTGAGGGAGAAACAGTGCCCAATATGCCTTAGATTGCCCCTCCACCCCTTTACAGTAAAATATTTTTTTTGGACAAATTTTAAACCCCCCCCCTCACTGAAAAGCTGGATCCGCCCCTGGCGTTTTCAGAATTCTAAGCACGAAAACGCAAATCCAAAGTCGTATACGTCAAGATGTTAGTTGTAAGCAGTTACTGCTGTTTGCCCTGTGGAAATTGTCTTTCATAAAGAAACAAAACGGTGTTGCCCTGTGGAAATTGTCGTTCATAAATAAACAAAATTCGTAATGGGATCGTAGGTACTGATTTGTTGTGGCAATTGATTTGTGGATGTGGCCGTGTTTTTTCCGGATCGTTCATGAGGTACACCCAGCGTGTCTGCTCTTGACAGGCTAATCTAGGGGTTTGTGTTGTTTTCCTTGGCTGAACTGGAAACGCAACCAAATGGATGTGTCATCCAAACATAACGTTTTACCGGCGTTCTTCCAGCTACGCTGATGTTGGAAAAACGCTGACCCATATCTACAAAACCGTTTTTTCGATTCACTTTGTGTTCTACATACTGGATGCAAGTATTAATTCCTAGGCTGCAGCAATCTTTCAGAAAAATTGGGAAAATATTCGGGTCATGACGGCCATCTTTAATCTTTTTTCGTCAAATTAGGACCTTGTCACCCTGATAACTACAAAGCCGCTGATCCGATATACCCAATATTCAAAATACTGCATAGTAGTATTAATTTCTAGACCTGATCAATTTTTCAAAAGTTCGGGAAAATATCCGGGTCATGGCGGCCATCTTTAATCTTTTTTAGTCAAATTCGAACCTTGTCACCCTGATAACTTCAAAGCTGCTTATTTGTTACACTCAATTCAACGTACTGCATGGCTGACGCTAATATTAATTCCTAGACTGCATCAATTTTTCAGAAAGTGTGGGAAAATATCCGGGTCATGGCGGCCATCTTTTATATTTTGGGGTCAAATAACACCTAGTCAGCCTAAAGCTGCTAGCCTCTCGTCTGCCTCATAATATAACTTGATAATTACATGTAAAAATTGATTATCTGGTAAAATAATAATTAATGGATAACTCTTCTTTGGAAATGAGAGGGGGGGGGGGGGCTTTTTGGGTGTTTACTTGGTAAACACTTCCATCTAGATATTTATTGTATGTAGAGATGATTGACGATGTCTGCCATACTACATGTACATCTCACACACAAAAAACATCTTGTCGCCATCAGCAAATAGGCTGACAGCAGTTGGCCATCGGACGGTGACCCGATGTTGTTTGTTTTAATGTTGGCCTGTTGTCTCCGTTGCTGGCCCAACATTAAAACAACATCAGGTCAATGTCTCGTGTCTGCTGGGAAACTCGTAAACATTGTTACTTTTAAATAATGCGTATTAGCTTGATTCTAATAGCTCTCAACAAAAATGACAGATTTCCAAACTTGACAAATATTTTATAATGTTTGATTTTTTTACGCGCCCTTATTGATAAAAGGGTTGAAAAAAATATTCAAAATAAAATCTGGACACAAATATTTTTTCAGTGACCTACATGTGTATGGCTGAGAGCTATGACTAAAACAATAGTGATACAAAATATAACTACTACTATTTTGAACAATTTTTCGAATTGTTGTCAATTATATTTTGGTGTCCTTCTAAAAAATGGTAAAATAGGCCCTAGGGCGTAAAGCGTCTTGTTTGGCAATAAAGAACCAAAACTTGATACCTCGTAAGGGTCAAGCTAGATGAAATCGCAGTGAACATTTCTTAGCTTTTGTGAGTACGAGGGCTAGATCTGGCTCCCGGCCTATACTAAGCACTGCTGAGTATGCCTTTGTGGCCATGGCTATGCCATGGTATGGAAGACCATTCGAGTTTGATTTTGACATGTTACAGTAACCTGATGACGCAATTTCGAGAATAAACCGGAATGAAGACTAAAGGTAATGGGTTTATAGAGATTAGAGGAGCATCATGATAGGTATGCATGTTCATCATTGACCCAACATCGACGACAGGGAGCACCACTCGCATAAACTGTAATTGAGTGTACATTAATAAAGGTATGAAAGCGATATCACTCATATTAATCAGAACTTAAAATAGACCAGTCTCACCCATAAACGAATGGGTTTGTTATATTTCTACCACAATAATACGTTTAAGAAAACACAAGGTATTGTCATTATTAACACTGTTTGACAGTAGGACGCGATTTACCGACATTAACAGACAGATAGATTCTCCATTTTTCACATTCACTATGTGTTGTTGAGCTGTGACCAATGTGAACTATGGATAATTTATCTGTGTGTGACATCGGTTACATACTTTTATTGTATACTTAGTTTTACAGTTTATGTGGGTGTTGCACCTGTGCATCAACTAACACTTAGTGATCCAGATAATCTGAAATAAATCCGGAAGAACAACTTGGAAATCTTAAAAAAGAAATTACATACAGCCTGACTATCTGAGAAACATTGTGTTAAAACTGCAAGTTGATTGTATAAAAACCCAGGGATAAATAGCACCCTAACATAGAAAAATAAAAACGAGAGAGAACCATAGCAAACTCAGCCTAAACATAATAAGATATGGGAAGGCAAGCCACGAAACAAGTAGTGGACGCCGCTGATAGCTATATTTTCACACCCCCATGTCATTCAAACCCACATATAAAATTAAAATCTTACCTCCACGTTATTAAACTATGCTGCACATTTCCACATATTACTACATGTAATTTCCATTTTACCATATTTATCACAGACTATAGTCGTGATTCACGGCTAGAGTCATTTTAAATCAATTTTATAATTATATCACAGTTATCTGTAATGAAATGAGTGCTTATACATCAATATCGTTTATGTTTGGTCTCTTAATTAGTCAAATCTGATTATTTTTTACCCATTTGAGTTGCGATAGTGAGACACAACTTGAAGTGGGTTAAAATTCAAATTATGTAATTTAGAGGTTCTAGGGGTGATAACACAGTCATTGTGTTGAATTTTTAATTACACAGTTATTAAATATCTATATATATGTCTATTTTCTTATGTTTCAAATAAAATTTCAAATAAAATGTTAAATCTTTAGCTTCTTTAGCCTTTCAAATGGATAGGTAGTAGGGTGAAAAACCTAACTTTCATGACCACCATCTGGCTGAGATGTTTTGATGATTGATTTGACTTCCATGAACCTTTTAAAAAATATTTAGCCCCAGTGTCCCTCGCAAAAATCCCGGCATTTTTTCTAGAGGCGTAAATCCAAAATGGCCGCCTGCGCCATTATGAAAAAATAACTTTTGACATATGAAAGCTACAAATATGAATGAATACACTTTTTTTAGTTTGTCGACTCGACAAACTTTTAAGCTGGTTTTCCACACAAACGTCTGTCGTTAACTTCCGTTACTATATGTTCTGTCTGTGCAATGTGAGAAGGCAATATCTGCTCCCTGGTATACTAGTTGCTAATTCGACCACGAGGAATCCATTTCTGACGTTAATTTGGTATTGAAACACATTTCTGACCCTAACATCCAAGATGGCCGACAAATTTAGATAAAAAGTGAAACAGAATTTGATCCCCATGCAGGGTGGTATGAATGCAACAGTTAATATGCCTATAGATGAATGCATAGCTCTAAATAACAATCACAAATTACAATAAAAAAATATAAGATAATAAAATAAAATAGAATAAAATTCAGCACGTATATGTCGTATATAGGCCTCCACCGTGTGAAGCGAGGAGACAAGTATACTGAAAATATAATATATGTATTGGATTACACTTCCTGCCAGGCTAGTTCTGAATCCTCAGATTCTGATGAATATGTCATGCTATTCTGTTTACAATCATCTGGTTTTATTTTCATGCCAGCTTCAGTTAGCCTTTTCGAGACGAGCCTGAGGTAGTAAATGTGCTCAACAGCATTTCTGCTGTATATGATTATATCATCAATGGAGACAAAGCAACACTGATCAGTCCATGTAGCCCCTGTCCATTCTGCGTTTGAAGAGGCTGAAGCGTTGGCTAGTTTATATAGCATTCACTTGAACTCAAATAGGCAAGTGAAGCTTGTTTTGTATCGATATTCTGGTGCTACTGAAATCTGCCAGTATCCACTTTTGAGATCTAAAGTCGAAAACAACTTGGCAGGCAGTAGGAGTCTGAGTCTTTTACCGTGGCCGCATTAAGCTTACAGTAGTTGATGCAGAAGATCTAGGTATGATTCATCTTTTTGGGGGTCATTGTGACTGGCGCCGCCCATGGTGATGTTGAAATCTAGATTACACCAGCTTTTATCATATCATTGACCACTTTCCTTATTCAGAGGGGTACATGGGATTTGAAATTGATGATAACTAAATCCTGTCTTGCTCGTCTAGGCATGGTTTTATTGGACCCGCAACACTTGTATTTGTAAAAATACGCTGCAGAGGTGTTACCTCTTCCAAACAAAGAACCAGAGACAGCCCAGAGGCACCAGATATTAAACCAGCGTTATTTTAAGGCTGGGCCAGCGTTCACGACGATGGACCACTCTTAAAACAACATACCAACGCAGCAGGGTTTCCGTCTCCAGTGCGTCCTCCCCGCCATGTTTGTTATCTGATATTAGCCCGAGGGGAAGTAAAAGATGCAGGTTATCTTGCTTTGGCGACCTTTGGCCAGTCACTGGTCATATATGTCTATCACGAAATAGACAGACAGAGCCAGCCAGACAGACAGACAGACAGATAGACAGACAGACAGAAAACGTTTTTTTCACCAAATTAAATTACATGGCTGGGAGACCCTCGCTAAGATTAAAAATAACCATTATCGCAGAGGCCACCTAAAACAAAAGTTGTTTTATACATATACAGTCACATATATCACCGACCGACCCAATGCTGGCCCTTGTTATCAGACTGATAGATGCAAACATGTTAATGACATAAGAAAACAACATACGCTCAAAATTAGATGCCTATGCATGTGTACTGACAACTAATCATTAATTCAAAATGGCGATTGAAGGAGTTGAGTAAAAAAATGGTACCTTACTTTTTTAAATTCAGCGGGTCCGAATTATGAAAGTAAGTGAATAAAATCCATTTTGGCACGTATATCGAGCGAGAAAACATAAGAGACCATACTAAATGTAGCATATATGCAATATGTTATTAATTTGTCTTCGTATATATGTTTCCATTAAAACTGTGATAATAGATATATCCATCATCTTGGAATTGAAAGGGTATAGTTCACACTTTGTAAAGTGGACCAGCAGATTAATCCTCAGAATTCCAAGGTGACCAAATTATGTGATTTGTGGTATACAAGCGGACAGTAAAAATAAATATTAAATAATTATATTTTTGTTGAATGAGATTTGATATATTATGTATATTTATCAGGGAGTGATGTGTGACGTGACTGTTAAAACACACTTTGCTACCTTGGTAGGCCCTGGCGATGACCTAATGACCAGCACATGAGTGCCCTGTGCACTACCCATCACCACCCGTATGTGCCTTGTGTACTACCCATCACCACCCCCATGTGCTCTGTGTACCACCCATCACCACCCGTATGTGCCTTGTGTACTACCCATCACCTCCCCTATGTGCCTTGTGTACTACCCATCACCACCCCTATGTGCCCTGTGTACTACCCATCACCACCCCTATGTGCCCTGTGCACTACCCATCACCACCCGTATGTGCCTTGTGTACTACCCATCACCACCCCCATGTGCCTTGTGTACCACCCATCACCACCCGTATGTGCCTTGTGTACTACCCATCACCTCCCCTATGTGCCTTGTGTACTACCCATCACCACCCCTATGTGCCTTGTGTCAGGCTTGGGGCCAAAGTACTCGGTACTTCGGTACTTTAGTACTCGAGTACCGATTTTTTAGTACTCGTCGGTACTCAGTACTCCTACTTTTGAAAAGTACTTGTACTCGTACTTGTACTCAAGTACTTTTAAAAATGAAAGTATTTTTAACGAGTACTTACGAGTACTTTACGAGTACTAGTCATCCTGAATTGATTTAAAATAGCTCACAGACAAATCATAACTCATTATAGTGGGATATGGAACATTTAGTTAATGATTCGTTTACCATCCATCCTTTCAGCTATAATATTGAAAAATGGTTTATTTAATACTTTGAAATTATTTCAAAATTAGTCCAATTACCAGCATCAACTTATAACAAAACTGCAACTTTTTATATTGATAATTGCTTGTTCTGCCTTGTATATTACTAGCATCCTCGTGTAGTTCACAAGATAATTGAATAGCTATTATTAAACAAAAACATGGGACGTGTCTCTGGAAAACATGAATACATGTTGATAATTATACTAGTATAACATGTTCAGGTGACTATACTATACGGCAGGACTAGTAGTCATCAGGTCATTAAAGGGGAGGCGTGATTTCAATAATGATGTCGCGCCATTTTATAATGACACTTACAACACCCCTTTTTTCGCAACTAAACCCTAGCAAATACGAGGTATTGAATCAATGGTGGTATAATGTTGGGCCAACGTTAAAGACGGTCTACCGACATTACCACAGGCTCAATGCGATGTGTTTGTTGAGACGATCAATCGGTATTTGAATAATATTTACACAATATTGGCTCAATTGCGTAGACACTCAACCGACACGCTGTGGATTGAGATAATGTAAGACTGCCATAGCTCATACAACTCTGTACCAGTGTTGTGTAAGTACCAAAAAACACGACCGCGGCAACGCGAAGTCTTGTTTACATTGACTTTACAATGTCGGGCCAACGTCCAAGACATTGGGCCAAGGATTATTCAGCATTGTACCGAGAAGTACATAGGATTAACACCTGATATAACAGTACTGTTCGAGCAAAGATGACCAAAGTAATTAGAAGGCAAACATCACCCTTTAACTGCGGGACGCCACTATTATTTATATATCATTATTAGAAATCATTTATAAAGCGGTCCATCCAAAAAAAATCGGATCGCTGTGTATACTAAAAACAAGAACGAATTGAAAGTAGACGAAATGATGTACAAGTTTACCATGCACATCAGGTGACTAGCAAACTAAACAACCCTAAAATGTACAATATACATTGTGTCAGATCACCAGTAAGCAGCAGGTAGGTCAAAAAATTGTTTTTCTTTATTTGTCTGTTTTTTTTAAATATCGTGATTATATATATAGTTGTCATATGAAGCTCGAAATTGAGTCAGCAATTATAGCTGCAATTGAGAGAAAAATATAATTCAACACGTTAGTGTCGCGTAAGGGTTAAAGGTGTGAGGTTACATAATGAGTCAATTGTAGGCCTACGTCGGCGTTATATAACCCCTTCCGTCCCCAAAATGTGATGACGGACCGAGTATAAAAATAGACACAACAGTGACGTGCTCCTCCTATAAATCGCATAAAAATATATTTTTAAACGAATAATAATATGCTAACACATGTATATCAGCGTATGCTCGGGCTGAATCTTGTACGAATTTACCTGTATTGTGGTGATACATTTGATTATAATTTTATCACGGTCATCAGCAACTAAAGTGTGTCTGTTACCGCAAAACAATTCTGCCGTGCAAAGCTCGTGCAAAGCCAAAACGCAGTTCTGTCTACTTTACAGGTGAGCAGATACTGCCTTTTGGATTTTCAGGGTAGAATTTTAATCAGTGTAGGCCTATCCTTAATAGCCTTGATCTTTTCCATGACACAATATGTGTTCAGGAACTTCAGGCACATTTAAACGTTTATTTTAGTGGCTGCCAAATGTTGGCGGCAATGGCCCAAAAATTTACCACCTTTAGGCCTACCGGGACATGGCACCAGATATGCAATATATCTATGATATAGGCCTGTCCCATAAAATATTATTTTAACCACTCATATATATCTATATGTGACCCGATCTGGCAAAATGAGTCGTAAGTTGCATGTTTAGATATTGGAGTTATTAAAGTATACTGAACGTACACAAAATTACCTTGAAAATGGTATATCACACAACTCTGTAGCGTGTTCAACTTCGAAAAAATGCCTCCACAAACTCAGAGAAATATGAAGTCTGAAGGGCGGGGGCCCTAGGGTAGTGGTTAGCACCGCTGCCTTTCACGCCAGAGTCCGGGGTTCGGTTCCCGGTCTCGGCGGTTTGAAAGAAACAAAAAATGTTTCTTCCCCATCCACGTGTGAAAGTCAGTATTGTGGGGAGCCTCCGTGACCGAGAGGTAGCGTGCTCGGCCTCAGACCGCCAGGGTTCGAATTTTGAATCCTGTGTCTGGAGGACAGTGTCATCTCAATCATCTCACCATCCTCAGGAGGTTCTCCTGGCCCAGTTTAGCCTATATGTGCACAAAGGTGGCCTAAAGCCCGATTCATTTCATTTCATGAAGTCTGAAATTTCGTCATTTTGAGAAAATGGCATTTGAAATTCAAAAAGGCAATTTTTAAACTTTTCGAAAATATGACACAATAGTATTAAAATAAAATAAATAGAATAAATATTCATTCCCACCCCATTTTCTTAATAATAAACGTATAGTTTTCACATTTTGTAAATTTTAAAAGAATTTGCCAGATATTTTCATAGTCAACTCATGATTTTTTTCACTGCATGAATAGTTCCTACTTATTAGCGAATGTTGCTATGGCAACATGCACATGGAAATAAATATCATTAATTGGAGTGTGAATGAGACTAATATTAAAATAACAGGTATATTTAATAAAACAAATTCGACATGTACATCCATTTCTATGCCACACAATTTTAGGATTAGAAAGAAATCATTTGAAAAGAAATGTAAAAACTTATGTAAAAATAGAAAATAGGTCAAATCAAGGTCAATTTGGCATGTGCCCTAGCATCGTTTGCCAAAGTGCGACTTGATAAGACTCATTTTGCCAGATCGGGTCCCATATAGCAAAAATGAAGTAACATATATTATAATCAATAACATATTGAAAAACATCATGTAATTAATCATAGTTTACAACCAAAGTACTCGGTACTTGTACTCAAGTACTTTTTAAAGTACTTGTACTTGTACTCAAGTACTTCTGAAAATCCAGTACTTGTACTTGTACTCGTCATTTTTTCAAGTACTCGTACTTGTACTCGAGTACTTTTGTCTAGTACTCGCCCCAAGCCTGCCTTGTGTACTACCCATCACCACACCTATGTGCATTGTGTAGTACCCATCACCACCCCTATGTGCCTTGTGTACTACCCATCACCACCCCTATGTGCCTTGTGTACTACTCATCAGCACCCCTATGTGCCCTGTGTACTACCCATCACCACCCCTATGTGCCTTGTGTACTACCCATCACCACCCCTATGTGCCTTGTGTACTACTCATCAGCACCCCTATGGGTCTTGTGTACTACCCATCAACACCCCTATGTGCCTTGTGTACTACTCATCAGCACCCCTATGTGCCTTGTGTACTACCCATCACCACCCCTATGTGCCTTGTGTACTACACATCACCACCCCTATGTGCCTTGTGTACTACCCATCACCACCTCTATGTACCTTGTGTACTACCCATCACCACCCCTATGGGTCTTGTGTACTACCCATCAACATTCCTATGTGCCTTGTGTACTACTCATCAGCACCCCTATGGGTCTTGTGTACTACCCATCACCACCCCTATGTGCCTTGTGTACTACCCATCACCACCTGTATGTGACATGTGTACTACCCATCACCACCCCTATGTGCCTTGTGTACCACCCATCACCACCCCTATGGGTCTTGTGTACTACCCATCAACACCCCTATGTGCCTTGTGTACTACCCATCACCACCCCTATGTGCCTTGTGTACTACCCATCACCACCTGTATGTGCCTGGTGTACTACACATCACCACCCCTATGTGCCTTGTGTACTACCCATCACCACCCCTATGGGTCTTGTGTACTACCCATCAACACCCCTATGTGCCTTGTGTACTACCCATCACCACCCCTATGTGCCTTGTGTACTACCCATCACCACCTGTATGTGCCTGGTGTACTACACATCACCACCTGTATGTGCCTTGTGTACTACCCATCACCACCCCTATGTGCCTGGTATACTACACATCACCACCCCTATGTGCCTTGTGTACTACTCATCACTACCCATATGTGGCCTATGTACTACCCATCACCACCCCTATGTGCCTGGTATGCTACACATCACCACCCCTATGTGCCTTGTGTACTACTCATCACCACCCATATGTGGCCTATGTACTACCCATCAGCACCCCTATGTGCCTTGTGTACTACTCATCAGCACCCCTATGTGCCTTGTGTACTACCCATCACCACCCCTATGTGCCTTGTGTACTACCCATCACCACCTGTATGTGCCTGGTGTACTACACATCACCACCTGTATGTGCCTTGTGTACTACCCATCACCACCCCTGTGTGCCTGGTATACTACACATCACCACCCCTATGTGCCTTGTGTACTACTCATCACCACCCGTATGTGGCCTATGTACTACCCATCACCACCCCTATGTGCCTGGTATACTACACATCACCACCCCTATGTGCCTTGTGTACTACTCATCACCACCCGTATGTGGCCTAAGTACTACCCATCACCACTCGTATGTGCTCTGTGTACCACCTATCAGCACCCGTATGTGCTCTGTGTACTACCCATCACCACCCGTATGTGGCCTATGTACTACCCATCACCACTCATATGTGCGCTGTGTACTACCCATCAGCACCCGTATGTGGCCTATGTACTACCCATCACCACCGTATGTGGCCTAAGTACTACCCATCACCACTCGTATGTGCTCTGTGTACCACTCATCACCACTCATATGTGCTCTGTGTACCACCCATCAGCACCCGTATGTGCTCTGTGTACTACCCATCACCACCCGTATGTGGCCTGTGTACTACCCATTAGTACCTGTATGTGGCCTATATGTACTACTTATCACCACATGTATGTAATAATAATAATAAGTCTTTAGTTATCGAGGGTACGATTATATGCAAGCACAAATTTGTGAAATCAATCAAAGAATAAAAGCATAACATGCACCAACCCACTGAGCATAGCTCATCCGCCCTAACGTGGGGCCCTATACTTGTACATACATTTTACATAATTAGTAAAAAATGATAATAAAATAAGGTACAAATAGCTCTTATCATTAATGTATTTAGTAATAATTTAGGTGATATTACTTATGGATGAGATCTACACAACTCATATATTTTATTAACCTATTTAATATTAAAGCATTCGTTAAAATTTGTTTGTATGATAAATCGGAAAATCTTATTAAAACAAATTTACGAATAATTGTACAAGCATTTTGCATAATAAATAATTTTGAAGTATTATAATCCAGGTACATACATGTATCTAATTGATAAAAATAATCTTATATATATGGGAGATGAATATATTTTTAAGTATATTTACATAACTCATATTTTTTATCAACATAAACAGATAATATGAGCTATTTACATAAAATATACATGGTAAATATGACAACTATATACATACATACATTGTTTACATTTGTGAGTATAACTATAAACACAGTTGCAAACACAACAAATACAAATCTGTAATACAATCTAACTACTTTTTATTCCCTTTATTATATTCATGTATGTATTCATTTAATGTTGTTGCTAAGCTTTACGAACTTTATCAGAAAAGGAATCCCAAATTTTTGGGCCATTAAACCTCAGGCTCTTGTGATGAGCTGCTGATACATGGAGTTTATTACACATTTACTTGTTTTTGATCTTAAGGAGTGATTTTTATATGTGCATGCTGGTTTAAATACATTAGTTATATAAGCAGTGGTGAGGTTGTTTAGAATTTTGATTCTTGTTGATGCTTTTTTTCTTGAACAATCTTATCAAAAGTTTGTCATTGAATCTGTTCGGATAAAAAAAAATGTCAGACTGGTAGCTATTTTGTTTAAATTTCACTCATTGTCTCAAGACTCCTTGCATGATATGTAGATAGAATAATAATTAGAAAATAATAAAACTGTACTGTGTTACATAAGGATAACCCTTGACAAAGTTTGCCGATCTATATCAAATTTAACCTTTAAAGCGCTGAATATTTTTGTAAAAACACTTGGCGATCAAAGGGTCTTTTTCAATTTGAAATCTTCATAAATGTCTTAGTCAGCTCTTTCCGATTCATTTGAATACCTGTGTTACGGGTCTACGGGCAGTAGAAATATTTTTACTCTTACAGCGCGGGGATCGACTTTAGACGTCAGAATCTGACGTCTACAGACGTCAGATTCTGACGACTAAAGTCGATCCCCGTGCTGTAAGAGTTAACATGGCCTTCTGGCGGTAACGGAGGGCCGCTTTCGTGTTTGTTTCCATACAACTCTTTCTAGTTTTAGTTTAGCGCTCTATGCCCTTTCGAGTGCTAATTAGTAGGGGCATTATGTTGTTATTAACCCTTGTCCTGCTAGACCCGGATATATACGGTTTTAAGCATATTTTAAGCCAAATAATATGTCACTGAAATGGATAATATAGTTGGTGGTAGATATTCAGCTAGTCTAATAACTCAATTAAGAAGATGTATATTTTAAAAAATAAAAATATTTTCATCATTTGAAGCTGGAAATTGCGTTAGCAATTCCAGCTTCAAATGACGAAAAATACAATTCAAACAATTCAGCAGGACAAGGGTTAAGCATTGAGCGTTGTAGGGTTGAGGTTACATACATATTGCATCCCTACCTACTCTGATGTATAATATCCCAGAAAACACGACACATTGAAACAATGTTGGTTTAATGTTGGGCCAACGTCGCAGACAGTGGGCCAACATTAAACCAACATTGTTTAATGTGTCGTGTTTGCTGGGATATAACATTTGGGGAGTTTTTGTATCATCAAGAATTACTGCCATGATGTGTATTTCAGTAGCTGCTGGCACGACAATTCCTCGCTGGCAAAGTAGCAATTCAAGTGTAATTTAATGTAAATTAAGCTGACCCCAGCATGTCTGCGTGGTCTAGTTGTCATCTGCCTGATTTATAATAACCAGGAATTGTGCCATGCCTGCCAAATTTATAGCCAAGTGATTAATTTGTGTTGTTGTAGCTTTAACCCTTTCATCACTGATTACTTTTTAATGTGTTTTATTAGCCGATAAAATCAGCGTTAGTGGAAATGAAATGCGTGTTTAACCCTTTAAACGCCAAATTATTCAATCTGAATTTTCACCCACCTTAAGTTGTGTCTCGCTGACGCGATCCACAACTTCAAGTGAGTGCAAATTATTCAGATTCGACAAAATGGAGGTCAACTGTTTTCAAATATTGCTGATTTAATCTTTAACATGCTTAAAAGGTGGTACATAATGTGCTGATAAAAAATAAAAACCTGAATATATGCGGCACCAGCGGTTAAAGGGTTAAACCCTCACGATGCACCAAAACATTATTTTGTGTCTCCGAAAAAGGACTTCCTTTCCTACACCTAGGGCCGTGTGCAAGAAGCCAGTTCAGTTTAAAACAATGGTTTGACCCGTTGTTCTTATGGTTTTAAACCATTGTTTTAAGCTAAACTAGCTTCTTGAATACGGCCCCACTCCTACCATTTAGTCACTGTACAATAGTGAAGATACTAATACAAGTAGAAATAAAATTGTCTGTACAATATATTTGACAATTTAGCCCTTTCGTGATTTGATGCTCTTGATATTGGATTTGCATGCATCGCTGTCTCTACTGCAATTCCTGTGTCAAGTGCTTATTATTTACATTGTTAAATGGAATTATCTCGTTGCATGATGTGTGTGTGGAAGCGGCCAGCACCGGAATATAATGATGATAATGACTAGTGTGATCACATAGCACGTGTATGCGGGTTCGACCCCACGGGTTGTTTTTTCATTTCTTCCATTGTGATAATATGGTAGCGCATCCATTGAAGACAATTGGCAATCCATTTAAACTGTAATCAAGTCACATCAATGGGGCATTTTTATAGTATAACCCTTTGAATATCAAAGTAAATAAATCTAATCAGTACTCAGTAGGGTTTTAGCCTAGACAATATCGTGTTGCGAAATAGTGAAAGTACGCTTTTGAGAGGGTTGGTGTCTGTGAAAGGAATAATGTCTGTAGGGTGAAGGTTTCAATATTTTGCACGACCCTATGTATGGGAAAAATTTGAAAAGTACAATGTAATTGGTGATTGTGTTAATAGGAAAAGGAAACAAGAGGGAGACGGAGCTTCTGTGTTAATTAAGACAAGCGATAATAATAAGGAAAATGGGGAAAATGTTGAAAAGTATAATGTATTTGAAAAAAATGGAACTAAGAAAAGGAAATAGGGAAAATTACCAGATTTTATATAAATGTGAATTATAATTGTAGGGTGTGCTCCTCTTTTAGGTAGAGAGTTGAGCTCCTGTATTGACACGGTGATGCCCGTCAATAAGCTCAAAAGCTGGTTGAGTTTAACCCTTTAACCGCCGGTGTCGCATATATTCGGGTTTTCATTTTTTGTTAGCACATTAAGTACCACTTTTTAAACATGTTAAAGATAAAATATGACATCAATCAGCAATATTTAAAAACAGTTGACCTCCATTTTGTCAAATCTGAATAATTTTCACTCACTTGAAGTTGTGGATCGCGTCAGCGAGACATAATTTCAAGTGGGTGAGAATTTAGATTGAATAATTTGGAGGTTAAAGGGTTAAATCAATTAATCAACTTTCGGAGATATGCGGTTTTGCATTATCACACCATAACTCGCATTATTCGTTACCTGGGTATCTGTTACGGAGTGGCAGATTCTACTAAAGGGTGCCACATCTGATTATGGTGTGTTTGTGGCTCATTGCTGTACCATCACCCACCATCTAAAAGTTACGTACAACATGGACGTAACGTACATTAACGTAACTTGATAGTTGTCCTGTATCTTATTAGCCAACAGGCTTTTCTGGTCTGAAACAAAGGGAGTGTTTGTAGCCTGTCATCTGTCATTACATGATATATAAACAAAGGGAGTGTTTGTAGATGTTTTTTTTCTAATCGCTGTGAGCCTGTTATCTGTCATTACATGATATATAATGTTGCCCAGATAAGAAGGAAATATAAGATTTCGTTTCGTCATGATGATTTTCGTGTCTGAAAGTACAATGTTGTTTCAGGGCGGCTCCATCTTCTACGCCCAACATTAAAACAACATTGCGCAAACGTATTTTACTTACTGACATGCTCGTGTAGAATTCGTGTGACCTGTAGCTTTTCGGCGAGTCGCCATATCTTGTATTTTAGCCACAACCTACATTTTACCCTTGTGCTGCTGAATTGTTTCAATTGTATTTTTCGTCATTTGAAGCTGGAATTGCTAACGCAATTTCCAGCTTCAAATGACGAAAAATATTACTATTTATGAAAAATAGACATGTCTAAAATTAAATTATTGGATCAACTAAGCATCTACTAAAAACTATTTTATCAAAATTAGGTGATATATTTATTGATCTAAAACATCCTTAACCCCGTATATATCCGGGCATAGCAGGACAAGGGTTAAAGCTAGTTATTGTGTCAACATAAATTTTTCCTAATTTAAATTCAAACTGTCATGGTGTAGATGCAGTCAGTCTTTGGTTCCTACTATGTTTAACGTCTTATAGTTTATCTCTTTATCAGTTTGCATTTCTCTAATATTTATCCTGTTTATCGCCCAATAGCTCACTTGATAAATGTAAGTGTAGAACTTGCATTCCCGTGGGTGACGAACGTGGAAATCTGAAGATCTAGTTGGAACCGCACAGCAAGGCAAGACCTACTTAATGTAGTTGTAATGTTGAGTCACCGTGTTCGACGTTGTCCTAACAATGATACAACATTGGTTTAATGTGTTGTGTTGGCTGGGAATAGTGCTCAATCTGGTAACAGCGGACACTGGGATATCTAGGGTACTGGGTTGTTTATTGTGATTGAAGTTGAAGTATTGCTGTTTGTACACGGTAAACTACCACCGGCAAAACCACACCCAACTGCATCCCTACGGCCGTAAGATTTCTCTCCCATCCCAAGTCAAGTATAATGTCCCGATTATATTATTATTCAGACTCAGACTCGCATTGTTCACATTGTTCACATTGTTCACATTATTCACACTGATATTTTTGCATGAAATACGTTATAATTACAATGAATATAAATATTATATTCCTTCTTTTATGCTTTCTGCTAGTCGCTATTTGACACACATTTAATACATCCTTCTCATCATGCTCATTGATGTATTAATACACGTAGGCTATTCAAGTATGAAACCGCAGTTTGTGTTATGTGTTGGCCCAACGCTGAAAAGTCCACGCCACTGTTCTCCCAAATCTAAGTTAGTAATTCAAGGGTTCTCGAGCTTTGCTGGATAGGATGATTTTCTGCAGCGAGTGGGACAAAAAACTGTAGATCACATTTTCGTTGCGCTATCTGCCATCCATCAGTGAATAATACCCTGTCTCCCCAGCAAACACGAGACATTGACCCAATGCTGGTTCAATGTAGGTCCACCGTCTACGACGCTGGCCCAACATTGAATCAACAATGGGACAATGTATCGTGTTTGCTGGGCTGGGTATCGTATCAGAGCTCTGTATTTTCTGCGCCGGAGATTTGATCGTCTCCGAGGGGGGGGGGGGGGGGGGCGGCGGAGTTGGTCACCCCGCTATTTTAGTCATGCTTCACCTACATGTGTTACTGTAGTAGTTTATGTGGTCACGCAACGCGTGCACACTAATTATACACGTATACATTGATACGCGTCCACGCATCACAACACAAACTAACACAGGCGGGGAAAGCTCAGCTGTGAAGTAGATTCGAACCCGGGAGTTCATCACAGCGGGGTATTTCCGGCCCGCGCAATTAAGTAATTACATAACTAGATCAGGGTCTGGGAGTCACTGGTTAGTTACTGTGTGCTAATTGTCTCATTTGCATATTATGTAAATATTACTCTCTGATCCAACAGAATTATGCATACATGTCAATGTGTTGCTCAGCGACATAGTTACATGTATAATTAATGTATGCTGCATCTAATTGTACATTCTAGAGTAGAGGCGTAAATTTAGATTGTACTTGTTGCAGTTATATGCCAAATCAAATATTTTATACATCATGTACATTATCAGTGAGTGTGGATGTATGTACAACCGCAATGAGATATGGGGTTTGTGCTCATTTCATCACATGTACCATATCCACTGATCCACGTGTACTATTAGATGATTAGCTGTGCTGTTATTGCTGTCATGAAATGATTTTACCTGTGCACAGTCATCATAATGTGGAATGAGTCCCGCATTTCGTTACCTGTATAAAGTATTGCAGGCCACATTTTATCTCAGTATGATCACCACTGGTCAGATATCATGGATATGTTGTGGTTGTCACGGAATGTCCTATATCAATTGTTTTAGATTAGTCATGTTGAGAGCCAAGTTTGGAAATATTGTTAATCGAACTAGCGCTCTACATTTGAAAGGTGCTATTCAAAATGTCAATAGAACGATTCAAAGCGACTGTAAGTGTAGTGATTTTAACTATAAGACGTATACATGTATCGGTATCAGCGTATATCGTACTTTTGCTCTAGTTTGACAGTTATGGCATGAGTGACTTGATCGTGTGAGAAAATACAAACGTTTCTCATTTTTCGTGCCACAAGGCTCACACCTTATTCGTTAGACAATGCGGTATTTTCCTACACGTAACTCAAATGAGCACAGTTTGCATATCTTATCACATCGTGCTGTCCCAGTGAACACGACACATCTACCCAATGTTTGACCAATGTTGGGCCAACGTCGTAGACGGTGGGCCAACATTGGTCAAACCTTGGGTGGATGTATCGTGTACGTATTTGATCGCGGATTCTCCACAAGTTCCTCACTTTCGCTTTGTGTGTTATGATTTTACAGATTACAGGGTGAGGCTATATGTTCGCGCTGACGCTGCTGGCACGGCTCAGATGGCAGGCTGGCTGGCAGGCAGGCAGGCGAGGACGCCCCGCTTAGTCAGTGGAAGGCTGAGATGCCACCGGTACACATCATGGCCAGGGCTAGAGCCTAGAGGAGTCAGTAAGGGAGTCCAAACCAGAGAGGTGTAAAGCGTGCAATCAACTCCTGGACAACTTCTACAACCTGCACTTATATCAAACGGACTAACTAGTATCCTTGGGACTACTTATGTAAATGTGATAACCCGACACGGCCTATCTGAGCGTGAAAGCTCTACTGGCAACACGTTTTCAAGGTAAAATATAATTCAAATTTATTTACCATCAATTGGAAAAAATGTAATCCATTTCAACACCTTGTTTAGTCATCTTTTTTCGCTAGATGAACTGTAATTTAAATATCTTTTTTTTTGAGATTTTATTTGATTAGTTGAAAATATATTTTTTGTCAACATTCTATAAGAGTTCAATGTAATTCGAATCTCTTTGATTTCTCATTTAAACTCTTAATTGCAAAGATATAATCAATTTTCTATCTGAAAAAAAAAATCAATTTGCTATTTTCAGCTGTACAGTTGACGGCTTACAGATACGCAGGGGTTAGAGACCGTAGCAGATGGACGCAGTGACCCGTTGACCAGCTGACTGACCATCACACACCAGACAGTCACTCCCCAGCGTGGAAGGTCAACAGGTCAATCAAGTCATGGGATTAGGCAGAGGCACACAAACAGTGGTCACTGGTGAGTGTTCAAATTATTTTCTCCCATTTTTCTCAATATTTTTTGTTGTGCATGTTCTCCCGACAAACAGGACATATTGACCCAGCATTGGGTTAACCCTTTCAAGCCTGAATTTACCATATGGTCATCTTCATCCACTACAACCTGCGAATTGCTGCCGCAATTCTCGACTTGCAGTAGATGAAGATGACTTGATGTGGTTTAAAAATTAAAGAAAATTGCCACGTATTGGTAAACCAGTTTCGTGGAAATTTTCGTTCTAAAACCCTTAGTTGTAGGGAAATTAAGTATGTTTTCAGGATTGTAAAATGATGCTTTAATGCATCGTGGGGGCTTAAAGGGTTAATATCTTGCGTTTGCTAGGATACATGTGCAGGATATTTCCAGCTACATCTATTCATCATGTGTATGCTTAACCCTTTAAGTCCTCACGATGCATAAAAGCATCATTTTACATCCATGAAAAGTGACATAATTTTCTTACGACTAGGGTTTTAAAAAGAAAATTTCCATGAAACTGTGTTACCAATACATGACAATTTTGTTAAATTTGTCTTTCCCTTCAAGTCATTTTCATCCACTACAAGTCGGGAATTGCGACAGCAATTCGCGGCTTGTAGTGGATGAAGATGACAATGGTAAATTCAGGCCTGAAAGGGTTGAGTGTTAAACCAGGAGGTTATATAGATATAACCTCATTAGTAAAGTCTATGACACTGATGTCGACTACATAGAAAATGTTCTGTTGGTGTATTATAAGCACTTACATGTATGTGACCAGGTTTCAAAATGGAAAAATGTTTTAAATACATATATGACGCTGACATGTACGCTCTGACACAAAATTACCAAACTACATATAGTGATTTTCGGTCACGGTAGCAAGACACGACTCTGAATTGATCAATCCAGAGCTCCTAAAAGGTAATCATCATATGGGACACTTCTCGATAAATTTGTGGCAGGTCTACATCTGTATTCTTAATCTTATGCTACAGTGTCATGACGAACATGAACACACTTTTGATGTTACCAGTTACTGCTGTTTGTCTTTGCATGGTAGTCTTGTATGACTAAGTTACAATGATTTGTTGATTGCGTGGATTTGTGAGCGGCCACGTGAATGTCATACATGGTGCGTATACATACAGTTCATGTGGATGCCAGTGTGTAGTTTCACCTTTAACGTTACGTTCATTCATTTTTCCTGGACAAGAATTGATAAACTCGCCCTCTAGGTTTTTCATCTTGGTCTTAACGTAGCTTTGCCTTTCTGTCTGTGTTGCAAGCCTTGACGACAAACAAATTTTATTGTAGCCAAGTTAACAAGTTGTTTCTAAATTCACACGAAATCTATTTTGATGACATTTTCTATGAATGTATCCATGGTTTACAACCAGATGGAAGTTATAAAACGTCACTTGATTCATTGTGGAGACTGGCGACATTTATATTCTGTGAAACGCAGTGACGTCACTCGGGTGAAAATAAGGTTTTTTAACGCCCCCTCCCCGATACTTCATTCTGTGAAACGCAGTGACGTCACTCGGTGAAAGCAAGGTTATATTATAACCCTCCCCCATACTTCATTGTATTAGCCAGCTCGGTGAAAACAAAGGAGGTCGAGGTCATTGAGTTTCACAGAATACGTTATATTAATTTTTTTTTTGTTAATATGTTGATTAAACAATTGTCTAAAAGCATCATGTACGATGTCCATTTTAAACAGTTCAAGATGACGTCCATTTTAAAAATGACTTTGCAAACGAAGATATCAGTCTGAGTGTAAATCAACTTCCACGAGCTATATTCAGAAAACTCAATTTTTCAGTTAGTTTTTTGTTAGTGCAACTGTTCGCTGACTGCTGAGGTATCGTGTTTGCCGTTTTTTTGTCATATTAGTTACGGTGTGGGCATGTGCTTGTATTTTTTCCGCCCGGCTCGTGTGTTGTGCAGACTGCAGGTCCACACATAAATAATGTGTCATAATATAATGTCCATACAACTGAGACGAAACGTGTACCCTACGTTTAGTTTAACTTCGGTTTCACGTTTACGGCATTGGCCCAATGTTAAACTAATGTAAACTCAGCATTTTCCTTTTGATGGTTGCACACCTGAAGTATGCGTGGCTGCGTTTACCAGGTGAATTTGATTAATAAGTCGTATAAATTATTCCGCGTGTGACGTTTTCCGTTTTGTTTTGTGTTATGGCCGAAAGCGTAACGCCATTTCTGATATTCATGAACTGTAAACAGTACAAAGTGACACATTAAATTATAGCATGTAACTTGACGCAGAACATGACATAAATAACATGTCACGTCATTTGGAGGTTTTTTATTGGTGTATTTTATCAAATGTGAACTAAAAAGTGATCTTGCATTTCGTGTGCTTCATGACCAGTCAACACAAGAGTGACATATTTTATAACGCTTATTTAAAGGTATTTGCAAAAGCTTTTCTGATATTAACCCCTTGAGCCCTGAGCAAAAAAAAATTAGTCATGTGACTAAATTACTTGGAATTTTTTAATTTAATTTACGATTTTTTTTTTAATTTTTAAATTTAATTTAATGAACAGAGAACTAAAAATTATTTTATTTTAAGATATTTTATATTCTGTGTAACTCACCAAGTCTTAATTTGCTAATTAATCACTTAATTAGTCAAAAAAATTATCCAACGTAATACAAATTGTATTTTTTCTATGGTAGCTCAATCTCACACGTCAGAAGAGAGTGTTCGTTTAAGCTGTTTAAACCAAACAGGATTAAGTGACAAACGTCAATTTTATTAACATCGTCTGACACAATATATATGCATTGTCGTTGCCTATTTGATCGAGTACCCTCGATTAAATTGAATTAGGGTCAGTTTTGATGGCTTATTTTGTGCAGTTACAATAAGTCAATAACACGATTTGATTGCATTGTTCTGCGACGTTTAATTAAAGGCAGGTTGACTTAACGTACTTGTATTTGAATAGATACAGAGATGAATGCCAACTTACCTCAAATTGAAAATTTTCTATGATAGCTCAAACTAACAAACCAGAGATAAGCGTGTTCGTTTGAGCCGTTTGAACCAAATACAATTGTGTGACAAAAAAGTCAACACAGCGCAATTCGACTGGATTACCTGTGCTGGGTCAACATACATTTTTTGTGTTGCCGTAACTAAAATGGCAAAATTTGTTGTGATAGCTCATTCGCTTTGTGCTGTGCCAGCTCATTGGGCCATGGTACCTCAAATAAATTGTGCCATAGTACTGTAGGGGACAGGGTTTACAGTGTAGGGTTTAATACATGTATGGAAGTCTCAGAATTTAGCTCGTACGTCATTTTGTCATTGCACGGTTGCTTTTCTGCTCTTTATCTAGGCTTCACAGACGTTATGCCAAATACTCTTACCTGGACAGTCCTTGGTGCTGCCAAACTGAACAGTTAATAGACCGTTCACACGCACGAGCACCTCAAGTCACACATTCTAATCACATACCTGGCTAAAACGAGACGTTCAAACAATGTTGTAGTAGTGATGGGTCAGCGTCGCAGACGATGGCCCAGCACTACTACAACATTGGTTTAACGTCGATAAATTGGAAATACTTTAATCGATCACTTTGAAATACTACGATATTCACCAATTATTATAATTTGTTTTACGAACATTCCGGGGACCAGGATCAACTCTAGAAGTTGTGAAGCTCATAAATTATTCAATTATGTATTGTTTATTATAATAATAATAATAATAATAATAATAATAATGGTGAGCTCTTATATAGCGCACATACAATGCTCTGTGCGCTTCACACATTTTACCCCTGGTCACTGGACCTGTCATGAATTCATGTACCATTTCTGATTCAACTCTTTTTTTTCGAGCATCCAGCACTTGCAGCCATTTTGGCGCGAGGAACTAGTCGCACACTCTGTCATCTCTGTCCTAACAGGTACTCATTTACACCTGAGTCAAGTGAAGCATGTGAGGGTAGAGTGTCTTGCCCCAGGACACAACATCGAAATAATATCCCAATATTCTCTGAAAATCTTGCACCAAGCGGGATTCGAAACCGCACGACAGGCAGTGACATTGGCAAAGCTCCGCGCTCTAGCCATTGCACCACGTCCCTCTCTGATGATGTTATAATATAATCTCCTTCATTCTATTTATTTTGACAAATGAGTCAAAAATGACTACATGGATGTCGATCTGACTGATTATATAGGTCCTACATGTAACTGAGATTCATATGTATTACTGTTATGAGATAATTTCGGTAAAATCGAGGAAGGTGTATATCTTTTCATATTAAATCTGTCCCTAACTCTATGGTTGTATCCACTCAGCTGTATCTAGACAGTTACATTCGTCATCTTTAGTAGTCTCTCCAAGTTTAAAAAAGTTTTTGAGGGCACTTTTTTTCTGGAGGTGGGGGGACTGACCTGGAAATATCTACACTCCTTCAGCAGTGTCACGTGTCCATGTGTAGACACTGCTAACCTTCGTCTCTGGCTTGAATAATAATGAAGTGGTAAAAAAACAGATCGGTGGGAATTCCCCTTCTACCAAACTCTTAGGGGGAGTTTCAGAATTTTTCAGATGCGGGCAAAGCTGGTCGCTGAGTGGGCCTGGCAACCTGCCAACATCTAGAGCTGGCAAGCTCAGCTGCCATTATCCACAGGAGACCTTAACCTTTCTAGTCCTTCAGCTGAGTGAGAGGGCTAGTTTTGAGTCTGGGAAATAGGTCTATTTGACTGGGTTGCTAAGTGTTTTCGTGCCAAAAACAGTCACATCTAGTTTAAGAATAATTTTTGTTTCATACGTAGAGTAATTTCTAAATGTTTAGCGGACTTCAACCTCACTCAACCCCAGAACCTTCCGAGTATCGAATGTACATGATGTAGCTGATTATCTCGAACATCAAACCATTCTCAACTTAGGATATACCGACACACTTGACTGTTTCTAGCTGCGTTCGTATGTATAAATGTTCCAGCGACATTAAGCACTTTATTGTTAATAACTATCCATGATGATGAGGCGTATCTGCTTAATGAATGGTCACTGTATCATAGGCACATTAACCTCTACAGCCTGCTGCATAAATCACATAGTACGTATACAACGCTGGTACAACATTAAATCAACATTGGGGTAATATCTCCTATTTACATGGAACTGTATTTATAAAGTACTTTAAATCATTTATATTTTCCTTCGTATTTTAATACATAGACTTATTGTAATAATATCACGTACTGTAGCAGAAAATTTGAGCTGTCTAAAAGCCTTTTATATACGCACAGGCGGCGAATAATATGCAATCATTTAACCTTTTCACTACCATACATGACGGAAATTTCCGTCGTCATTCGTCAATGAACGTAACCATAAAATGACACAAATTTTCGTCAAATATATACTACATTTATGTATTTTTCGTCATTTGAAGCTGGAAATTGCGTTAGCAATTCCAGCTTCAAATGACGAAAAATAGAACTCCTACACCAGTATATCTGGATCCTGGTATGCACCCGGCCTGGAAGTCAAAGGGTTAAAGGGATTGTATATATATATTGACATGTCAATTTTGAAAAAAAATAATTATAGAATAAAAATATAAAAATCAAAAGCACTGAAAGAAACTAAGTAGAATAAACCATAGTCTCTGACCGCGGGATCAACCGTACTTCAATAGGCACCGACGTTAATCGGTGTACGAAAGTTAGGATTGTAGGATTTCCATGCAGCACCGATTGTTTGCCCAACGCTTGGCCGACGGCATTAACATGTGGCCCAATGCTGTGCTAACATTCCACCATCCTTTAGGTGTTCAAAAAGTTTGTTGAGTTTTTCTCTGGATTCTTTTAAATGTTGATAGAAAATCTGATCTGAAAACTTAAAAAATTGAAATCATGATCTGCAGGATACACTACTACAGTACTAAGTCTTCATTCAAAAATTAAAAACCCAAATTGATGGTATTCGACTGAGCCACTTTAAACCCATTATATAACATTTAATTGTCCATGGTCAAAAAAGTGAGCTTACCCTAATCGGTCCTGACTTTACTACCTGTACCAATAGTCACATTTAAGTATTATGGAATTGTAAACATTTTCTACTCAATTTAGAACATCGTCTGTGCACATAATTTTGTTGAATTTGATCCGATGTCGCAGACCAACGATGTGAGTCTGTGACATCGAATCAAGATGGAACGAATGTGTTGTCAGTGTGGTAACGTTGGCATTGAATGGATGTGCTGCCAGTGTGGTAACATTGGCATTGAAGGAATGTGCTGCCAGTGTGGTAACGTTGGCATTGAGAAATACAAGGAAACACGAGACATTAGACTAATAGACCAATGATGTTCAATGCTGGGCCACCGTTCGCGACGCTGGTCCGACATTGAGCATCTATATATTTATGTTTGTCGACGTGCATTATGAGGCATCTAATATATGCGCGACCACAAAAGACACCGATCATCAAAGTTTTCTCTCGCGTCATTGTGAAGAAGTGGCCAACACCTATCTGTACAACTACAGTTAGTACACAGGCTTTTGTCGGTCAGCCGTGCGTGTCCGTCCTGGATTCTACTGTCCTCGACCAGATCCGTGCGGCCGGACGCACAGTTATAAACGCAATATAATATCCAGTTTGTTTTGTCAGGTTTCTATCAAGCTTTGTGATATGTGTTGACTAGGCAAGTACTGAAGATTGCGCCCCCTAGTGCTACCCTGAAGAACGTCTGCTTTCTTTGAATCACGGAGGCTTTGTAATACGTGTGCCCTCGTGTTTACCAAAACCCCTTGTGCCTCGAACGACGCATATATTAAATAAAAATAATAATAATGCCCCCGTTGAAAATGCAGGATAATTTATTATTATTATTTTTGGACAAACAATGTTTGTAAATTGCCACTAAGTTTGATTTATTCAGCAGTGTTCAGCGCTAAGGCTCAATAAATCAGACTTAATGACGTTTATGTTTGAATGAGCTAGCACGTGAAGTGTAGATCTCTGCGGGGGATCATTGCTGTGTCAACATTATCTGCCTACAGTTTACGATAAATTCTGCAATCACTTGAGGCTCGTCTTAATGCCAGTCTGACAGTGACGGAACCATGACGTAAAAATGGATTACGTGAATACAATAATGAACCAAGTGGCAGTGAAAGGTAGATTTGTTGTTAACCCTTATCCTGCTGAATTGTTTGAATTGTATTTTTCGTCATTTGAGGCTCGTCATTTTTCGACGAAAAATATTTTTATTTTTTGAAAATATACATCTTTTTATTTGAGTTATTAGAATAACTGAACATCTACCACCAACTATATTATCCATTTCAGTGACACATTATTTGGCCTAAAATATGCTTAAAACAGTATATATCCGGGTCTAACAGGACAAGGGTTAATAGTCCGCGAGGTTATCTGTTTGTGTCAATGATACCATTGAATACGCCATGTAATCGTTTGTAGCGATCATATATACTAGCAGTGACAAGATATCGAACCCCAGTTACAGGCTCAGTAACTTAGTCTAGAATATGTACATGTATAGGCCTACTAGTATGTATTGATAAATATAATTTTAGAAAATTAATTTCATTAACCGTTATTTCTTTAAAGAGTAAAGAACATTTACATGGGCATTACATATTGCTTGAGTGGCATATGTTTTGACTCAAATTGTACAAATATAAGTAATTTTTACCAACTTGAAATTCAACATGTTCAAGTGGTTTAAAATTGTAATAATTTGGCTTAGCGTTTTAAGGGTTGACAGATTTCAATCTCTTTGGTTGATGGGGTAGTAAAGCATGCCTATAAGAAGCGTGATGGCCATAATCCCTCGAAACATTAACTCTATGTTGACTCGATGATGGGCCACCGTCTGCGACGCTGTCCCTGCATTGAATCACCATGGAATTAATGTATTGTGTATGTTGGGAATGTGTACATCGTATTGTATTGCCTCCATGGTAATTATGGTAATGCATTGTGTATGCTAGGAATGTGTACCTCCTATTGTATTGTCTCCATGGTAATTATGGTAATGTATTGTGTAGGCTGGGAATGTGTACATCCTATTGTATTGCCTCCATGTTAATTATGGTAATGTATTGTGTAGGCTGGGAATGTGTACATCCTATTGTATTGCCTCCATGGTAATCATGGTAATGTATTGTGTATGCTGGGAATGTGTATCTCCTATTGTATTGCCTCCATGGTGATCATGATAATGTATTGTATATGCTGGGAATGTGTACCTCCTACTGTATTGCGTTGTATTGCCTCTATGGTAATCATGGTGATGTACATGTATTGTGTATGCTGGGAATGTGTACCTCCTATTGTCTTGCCTCTATGGTAATCATGGCAATGTATCTTGTATGCTGGGAATGTGTAAATCCTATTGTATTGCCTCTATGGTAATCATGGTAATGTATTGTGTATGCTGGGAATGTGTACTTCCTATTGTATTGCCTCCATGGTAATCATGATAATGTATTGTATATGCTGGGAATGTGTACCTCCTACTGTATTGCATTGCATTGCCTCTGTGGTAATCATGGTGATGTACATGTATTGTGTATGCTGGGAATGTGTACATCCTATTGTATTTTGCCTCTATGGTAATCATGACAATGTATCGTGTATGCTGTGAATGTGTACATCCTAGTATTGTATTGCCTTTATGGTAATCATAATAATGTATTGTGTATGCTGGGACTGTGTACATCCTATTGTATTGCCTCCAATGTAATCATGATAGTGTATTGTGTATGCTGAGGATGTGTACATCCTATTGTATTGCCTCCATGGTAATCATGGTAATGTATTGTGTATGCCGGGAATGTATATATACATCCTATTGTATTGCCTCCATTGTAATCATGGTAATGTATTGTGTATGCTGAGGATGTGTATATCCTATTGTATTGCCTCCATGGTAATCATGGTAATGTATCGTGTATGCTGGGAATGTGTAAATCCTATTGTATTGCCTGCATGGTAATCCCACAACAAAGGTTCTATATCAGATACATGTATTTAAACGTTTAAATACAAAAACGTAGATACATATCAAGCACCTCCATATCAATAGATTGTCCAATCAATAGACCGTAAGCTGCTGAGCTGAAATTTATTCTAGTAAATCAGTCAAAAGGGCAAGCTAAGTACTAAAGTAAAAATCAATGAGACACGGATATAATAAATAAAAACAGTTATGTTTACTTACACGAAGTGTATAGAAGTCAGCCGCGACGCGTTGCACAGGTACATCTACATCTATACTATGTAAATATGTTTTAGGATCGTTTGAATTTTGGGTACTGTTGATATCAATATTCAAACGGAACTAAATATGTTCTACGGAAAGCTTGATGTTGTGATTTTAATGATATATTTACAAGCTCAAAACATATTTTTTCTATATATATTTTTTTAATATCATGTATCAGAGGTTATTTTAAGCAATGCTCTATGATCTGCATCTGTAGAGGTGAATCGTTTGAAGATTCCTCTGCTTTCGTAACGTATTATTTATTAAAGTGCAAAGAGGAAGACAGCCGCTCACCTTGGGTAACTAAACACGGGAAATTGTGTCTTGGACGGGTATCCGTGTAAGTGAACATTTGATGGATAATGTACTTGTATCTTCTGAGTACTATGATCCTCAACTTTAATGTTGTAAACATTTGTTTGCACAATTATGTGGTTTCCTTTTACCAAATTTCCAAGTTGGTTTTTTTTAGACATAGTTATCCTTCACAGAACGTGTATTAGATTACGTAAGAAGACACTAAAAAACGACCACTATTATCATTAACAATGGTTACCCATTGAAAAAATCTTTAACCCTTTAACCGCCAAATTATTCAATCTGAATTTTCACCCACTTAAAGTTGTGTCTCGCTGACGCGATCCACAACTTCAAGTGAGTGAAAATTATTCAGATTTGACAAAATGGAGGTCAACTGTTTTCAAATATTGCTGATTCATGTCACATTTAATCTTTAACATTTTTAAAAGATGGTACTTAATGTGCTAATAAAAAATGTAAACACGAATATATGCGGCTCCGGCGGTTAAAGGGCTGAAGCTTTTCATCAAGAATACATATTCAGACTTCGTTTGGATTAAATTTCACAAATGTACTTTTAAATGTGGATTTATTAATGCATCAAAGGGTTAAATCGATGTTATTGAGGATATCCCACTTGACTTTACAGTGACTTGTGGTGATAATTTTACAGACTTTCAGTCATGAGTGAGTCTTTATCCCCTGTAGTTTGTCAAGTGGTGCACTTGTTATTGAAACACTCTTGTCAGTGTCGTAACTTCACTGTTTAACAGCTCTTCACAGGCTCTCCAACATATGGCTCTTTATGAGCCCTCAACTGAAGGAAGACAAACACTGTTACTTAAGTAACCACGTCGCAAACTGCACATCAATCAATAGTGGAATATCCCATGTATTTACTACTGTACAACACCTATTTACAGAATGTACATGACTCTTGCATTAAAAAACTTAGGCCTAACAGGAACTCCTCATCCCAGGGAACAACGATGAACACTATTCAATTCAATTCAATTAGTTTATTATACTGACAATTACAAAATACAACAAAACAACAAATATAATCAGTTTGATTGAGTATCCAGCCCATGAGGCTTATTAGTCAGTTTAAATTATAAGTATG
Organism: Flabesymbios commensalis; assembly: GCA_964017125.1. Lineage (NCBI taxonomy): Eukaryota > Metazoa > Annelida > Polychaeta > Terebellida > Flabelligeridae > Flabesymbios > Flabesymbios commensalis. The sequence continues at coordinate 50,425,091 of OZ024917.1, forward strand.
CATGTGAATGAGGTGTAAAAACGAGGGGTGAGAATGTTTAGGCATATCAATGTACAATGGTGATGCTCCAGCTAACACACCTCATCGACCCGGCCCTGGCAAAGCGACGGTCCAACGTCTACGATGTCGTCTCTTCACCAGCACCGGCGCAACGTCTGGTGTTCGCCAGAGTTTAACAATAGAGCAGGCGTATTCAAACGTGAAATACTGAAAGCCACCGTTGGTTGAACGCTGCTTCAATGCTGGGCCAACGCGTGAGACGTTGACGCGGCACTGACGCAGCGGATTATAATATAACACCGGCTCGAAATATTATATATATTTTTCTATTATAAACATCTATGAACCAGAACCTGCTGCACCTATTACACAAAAAAAATATATAAAATATTCACATATGCAAACGTGTAAACGTACCTAGTACACCAGCTGCTTTAATTAGAATTGTGTACGTATTAAAACGTATTACACATATTTCTCACAACATCGAATATATTTGAAACGGAAAAACGAATGTAGCGGTTGATTTATATTATCAGTGCCGCGATCAGGTCAGGCTTGGAGCGAGTACTGACCAAAAGTACTCTAGTACAAGTACAAGTACTTGAAAAAAACACAAGTACAAGTACTGGATTTTAAAAAGTACTTCTGTTCAATTACTTTGAAAAGTACTTGAGTACAAGTACTGCATACTTTGGTTGTAAATTCTAATGAAATACATAAAATTTATTCAATGAATAATTGATTAAAATATGTTACTTAATCATGTTAATGTATGTCTTGATATATAGATATGAGTGGTAAAAATAATTGTAGGTGACGAGAGCGGCATATTTCGTGAATATAGCTATCATTAATATTTTATGGGACATGCCTAATATCAAGAATATACAATACGTTCTTTACAAATTTATAACACGATTTCTATGAAATATTATTATACCGCATTATAATATACAAAGATATCAAAGCGTCTCCAGCGGGCCACTTATTCTCGCCTCACTGCCCGGCATCATGACATAATAAAAACACGATCTTCATTCAATTTATAACGCGATCTTTAGACTAATAAAAATATGTTCGAATACAATACGTTCTTTACAAATTTATAACACGATTTCTATGAAATATTATTATACCGCATTATAATATACAAAGATATCAAAGCGTCTCCAGCGGGCCACTTATTCTCGCCTCACTGCCCGGCATCATGACATAATAAAAACACGATCTTCATTCAATTAATAACGCGATCTTTAGACTAATAAAAATATATTCGAATACAATACGTTCTTTACAAATTTATAACACGATTTCTATGAAATATTATTATACCACATTATAATATACAAAGATATCAAAGCGTCTCCAGCGGTCCACTTATTCTCGCCTCACTGCCCGGTATTATGATATAATAAAAACACATCTTCATTCAATTTATAACACGATCTTTAGACTAATAAAAATATGTTCGAATACAATACGTTCTTTACAAATTTATAACACGATTTCTATGAAATATTATTATACCGCATTATAATATACGAAGATATCAAAGCGTCTCCAGCGGGCCACTTATTCTCGCCTCACTGCCCGGCATTATGACCTAATAAAAACACGATCTTATTCAATTTATAACACGATCTTCGGAAATTTAGAACACGATCTACGGAAATTTATAACACGATCATTGGACTAATAATTATCTATTCGTATACAATACGTTCTTTACAATTTTATGACACGATTTTTATGAGTGAATTATATTATGCCGTATTATAATATACGAAGAAATCAAAGCGTCTCCAGCGGGCCACTTATTCTCGCCTCACTGCCCGGTGTTATGACATAACACGGCACACTGTTCTGCGTTCATATGTGTAGACCCAGCGTTGGCCAGACATTCTTTCAATGCTGGGCGTAACGTTTAGCATTAGCTGAGTTAACATGATGCGTGTTGGCGTTGTCGGCGATAGCGATTAGTCTACGCGATGCACATACTGTTTACTCTTTCAATAAATCTTGTA